>PVJO010009687.1:0-68379 GCA_004026905.1 Hystrix cristata | reverse complement strand
CCGAAGATGAAGTCCGGAGCTGTCTTCCCCGGGATGGGGCGGAGCCAACGCAGATCCACGCCGGGAGCGCCTGACCTGCAAGCTCAAGCCTCGCTCCGAAGATGGAGTCCGGAGCTGTCTTCCCCGGGATGGGGCGGAGCCAACGCAGATCCGCGCCGGGAGCGCCTGACCTGCAAGCTCAAGCCTCGCTCCGAAGATCTAGAGGAGTTCTTCATGAAAAGAATTTAATTGTGAATTCAATTTCTTTCTTTAACAGATATTCAGGTCATTTATTTAATCTTTGGTAAGTTTTGAATAATCTCGGTTTTCAAAGGATTTATCCTTTTCATTTACATTGTCAAAAATGTTAGTATAGGGGGTAGGGATTTAGCTCAGTGGTTAGAGTACTTGCCTTGCAAGCACAAGGCCCTGAGTTCGATCCCCAGCACCCCCCCCAAAAAAAGAGCATAAAGTCTTTATAATATCTAATTATCCTCATTTAGTGCATAGAAATTTTGTGGAAATACCCTTTCTTTTATTCTTCATGTAACTGTTTACATTTTGTTTACTTTTTACTTAGTCTATCTAAGGCCTTACTAACTTTATTGGTATTTTCAAAAATTCATTTTTAGCTATTAATTTCTTCTATCATTTGTCTGTTTGATATTTCATTGATTTCTACTGTGGGGGATGTCTGTTTGTTGCTGCTCTGGTGGCACTGGAGATTGAACCCGGGGCCTTCACACTGAGCCGCATCCTCAGGTCCCCTTCTTTACTTTCTAATTTTTTTATTTTGAGACAGAGTCTCACTAAGTTGCCCAGACTGGGCTCAAACTTGCTATACTCTTACCTAGACTTCCAGAGTGCTGAGATTATAAGCATGCACGACCACTCCTCACATGATTTCCATTCTTGTTTTCATTATTTCCTCTTTTTATTTACTTTCAATATAGCTTGTGTGTGTTCTTTTGCTAGCTTCTTAAGGTGGTAGCTTAGATCATTGATTTAGTCCTTTTCTGTTTTCTAATTAAAGCACTTAAATCTCTAAATTTTAATCTTAGCATCACTTTATTGTGTCTTAGAAAATTCTGACATGATGTGCTTATGTTATTCAGTTAAAATATTATCTACTACTTTTTTAGGAGTATATTACTTAATTTCCAAATATTTTAACACTTCCTAGATAAATTTTATTAGTTTATAATTAAATTCCATTGTGGCCAGAAAATATAGTTTATGATTTTTATACTATGTACATTTTATGATTTTGTGATTTCCATGATTTTCTAAGTGTTGCCATACAATGGAAGTTTACTACAATCTTTCCTTGCTACCAAAAAAAAAAAAAAAAGAATGTTCTTCCACTAACTTAGCCTTCTCTCTTTTTTGATAGTGCATTAAATCAAACCCAGGGCCTATTAGGTGCGTGTATAATTTAATCTGTTGGAGGCAAGAATTACATCTTACTGGCTTCTATATGGTAGCTCTTGTCACATAACAAAATTTCAATAAATATAAGACTTAATTTATTAATGATGAAGATTGGAATAAAAAGAGGCTAAGTCTAAAACACACACTTGCCCTCAAGTAATTCATGATGAAATATGAAGATGACAGGTAAACACACGGATCCCTGCTCTAGAAAGGGTGTAACAGGATGTGTGCAAATTCTGTAAATGGAGTCTGAACAAAATGATTGAAATTTATCTTAATTTGGGGTGATTCAGCAATTCTCATTTTCACTGGTCTTCGGTTTGTAGTTGGTAGGCTTTTTCTCAAAGAAGAAAAAGCTCAGTATGGAAAGAACCATGAGATTTCCAGAAACCTCACCACTGAGTTCAGAAATGTAACAGACTTACACAAAAGGAGAAAAGAGGGGCGCGTAACCAAAGGATCACTAAGGAAATGGACATTGCCAGGAAAGCTAATGTGCAGAAGGATGATGACAATGATGCTGATAACGATTACAGTTTGTGGTGAATATAATTTAATAAACAGAATGCTAAGTAGCTTTTGTGTCCAACAGTCCCAAATTTTTATACCCACCTTACAGCTGATGAAACTGAGTCTTAGAGAATTTAATTTGCCTGAGATCATATGCTAAAAAATACAGAAATCAGGAAGTGAATTCAAATAGTATATCTTTTGAGATTTGTGAAAAAATTCAAAAGAGTTTGATCTTTCGTTCAGTAGGACTTGTCAAGAAAGGGGCACTAGCCAGGGATTTAGCTCAGTGATTAGAGTGCTTGCTTTGCAAGCACAAGGCCCTGAGTTCGATCCCCGGCACCACAAAAAAAAAAAAAAAAAAAAAAAAAGAAAGGGGCACTGGAGCCTGCCAGGTAGGGGATAGAGTTTCTGCTCAGATTTAGTCTGTATTTCCAGAAGTAGAGTCAACAAAGTTTTGGTTTTTTTTTCCCTCCAATATCCACAGTATTGTCAAAGTAAGAGTGAGGGTCAGCCAGTCGTGGAGAAAACTGAGGTTTGAGGCAGAGCTAACAGAGGCCAAGAAGTGATAGAAAGGGGACTGGTGGCCAGCAGAACCAAATGAAGACAAGACCAAGGCAAAAACCAGAAGGCAAAATGAACCACCATCATTCACCACTGTGCACCAGGACCGCACGGCACTTCTAAAGCCATTACATCTTGACATTCACAATCGCCGTATGAGATAGTGACTATTGTCCCTTCTTACAGAATAGCATATGGCAGCATCTGGTGGGCTTAGAATTCTAAGGTAGTAAACGCTGTTTTTCTCCATGGTGGTTGGATGTAAGTGTCCAGGATCTGATGGTGGGAGATGGGATGGGAAACCAGCAGGAACGCAGTGGTGGGGCGGATTCCCTGTGGTCAGCTGCTGCAGCTGCGAACTGGCTCGTGTTGGTCTATTTAGCCCACTGTTGATGCTGCTCCTAGGACCAATAAAAGGCACTTGGACTTTTAAGATAAAAAGAGTTTTTTGTTAGGTTTGGCACAGAGAAAATATATGTCAGTTTCTTGAGATCAACGTTGTTATTGGGATAGTAAGAGATGTCAGAAAGAAAACATCCTCCACTGTCCCTTCCATATCAAAGGTAGTAAGTTCAGAATGGGAAAGGTTAGGTTTCTGAGGATCTTGGGCACAGAAAGTAGAAGCCTAAAGAAAAACTGGCTCTAAATAATATGGTTCTAAGTGAGTCTTTGGGATTCGACCTCCTCACCAGCCAAGTTAAATTCTGGGTGAACTTGGAAGGGACTGAGGCTTTGAGGAAAAGTTTCAGGAAGCCCAGCCACAGAAAAATGGGACAATTTTGATCTTTAAGTAATGAGCAGATGCCTGTAATCCAAGCACCATGAGAAGCTAAGGGAGAAAGATTGGCCTGGGAAATTCAGTGATTTAGCAAGTCCCTGTCTCGAAATAAAAACTTTACAAAAGGAGGGAGGGGCAGAATGGCACCGTGTGAGGACCCTGGGTTCAACCTCCATTACTTCCAAAAAATATTTTAAAAAGTAACAGTCAGGGAGTTTAAATGATCTTCAAACCGACACTGGTGAGCTGACATTGCTCCCTGGTGAGAGACAGACTCAGCCCACGCTCGATACTTACCACATTTCTTTCTGAGGGAGATGAGAACCTGGTCTTCCAGGTATGGGTAGAGAGAGTACATTTGGATTTCAGCAGTGCACTTGGCAGACAGAATCTCTATACCTGGAGATGAGCTACACCCGTGGGTGAGGGCTAATGGTAGCCACACCAGGGAGATGGGCAACTGTCCGGATGCAGAGTGATAATTAACAGATTGACATCCATCCTAAGAAAGGATCTTTCGCACCACAGGTTTCTGGCCCTGGTCTTGCCTTGTTAAGCATTTTTATTAATATCTTGAATAAAGACATTGATGGCCTGGTGATAAAATTCGTGGGTGACACAAAGCTGGAAGGGATAGCTAATATATTGGACAGCAGAATTGCAATGCAAAAAAGATCTGACAGACTGAAACAATGGACCAGATCTAACAAGATTATGCTTAATGGGGATAAATGTAAAGCCTTACACTTGGTTAAAATAAACAAGCAAATAAGATGGAATAAGCAGCAGATGGGAGAGATGTGGTTTGATAGTAGCCGGCATGAAAATGATAGAGATGTTTCAGCTGATTATGAACTCAGGGTGAATCACTAGTACACTGTAAGCTGAGAGTGTAATGGACATGTAGAGTAGAATACAAGGGAGGTGACAATCAGGAAACACAGAGGGGCTTGTTGTGATTCCTGTCCTTACATGTGTAACACTCTTAGATCATTCCTCCCAAGGGACCAGGAGGGCAGAGCCATAGCCAATGGGGTAAATTACAAAGAAATATATTTGGGTTCCAACAAGCCTGGACTTTCTAATAATGAGAGCACCCTGACAATGGGTTGGCATCTTTCCAAGAAGGAAATCCTAGTCTCTAGGTCACCCATTCACAGGTTGTTAAATATTTGTCAGCCACAGACACTGGACCGGGTAGCTTTTTGGTTCCCATCCATGAGATGTTTTATGTTTCTAGATGGATTCACACCTCTGGATTGTAGACTCTGGGCATTTTTAGACATGCGGGAAATTCCCAGTGGTTTTCTGTTTATTACACTTCAATAATGACTTTTGATAACCAGATTCCTCCAGGAAAATGAGGTTTTTTGTTTATCTTTGTTCTTTTGGGGGATTTTTTGGTAAGAAGTTGGGAGTTTGGGGTTTTAACTTTTATTTCTCAGGGATTTGGGAAGTATGTGCTATTTGCTATCTGCGTAACAAGAACTCACCAACAACTGTCTTGGACCCATTGTGAAAGGATCAAAGGAACCAATAAAGAAACAAACAAGCATACATAACGCTCTCTGCTTCACTATAGTATTTGTGCCCTCTCATCCTTGCTGTGTCAGATACCACTTTTTGATATTATAGGTATACTCCAACAACATTTTACCCCGTCTTCCTCATCCTAGAGATGTTCTTTCTAAATTGTTTCCTCTGTTTTACTGTGGTCTGCTGAAAGAGGGAACTGTTATGTGAATAGTTAGAATTATAATTAGAAAATGAATAAGCAGGTTCAGAGCAAGAGACAGATGACATCTTCCATCAGTAAACTCCTTTATATGATCTGTGTAATACATGGACTTTGGTTCATCCGTTTTGATTGCTTAAAGACATCCTTCCTTCCCTTTCCAAAATTCTGGAATTTTTTATCTTTGTCTTGGATAATTAAGATTTGTGGTCTCAACTGTGACATGTTTTTAGAGTCTCCCTTACAGAGAGAGAAACGATGACAGGAAGGCTGACATTCCGCTATGCACCCAGCCAGCAAACCCATCTGAACAGCTTCTATCACTCACCCAGTGGTGGAGAAAGCAACATGGCCCAGGGTAACGAGACGAGCCGAGCTGAGCTCTGTAGGTATATGTGCCTGGACCGCACTCGACAGTCTCAAACTCCCGCCCCATTTTCCAAGGAAGCCCACACCATCTTAATAATGCCTGCCAGCGAAGAAATTCTCCTTTCTCAATCTCTTTTTTCCCCAAGACATATTTTCTGTGCATCATTTAAACATATTAAATCACTGTTAGGACGCAGAGTGGGCATCATGTTAGCATAAGATCTAATCAGAGTGACTCTGCAGGTCTCCAAAGGCTTTATTCTTTTTGTCTCTTTCCTCTGTTTTCTTGTTAGACTGAAGAGCCTTTTTTGACATCCTCATTTGTTCTGCTGTGTAATAGCATGGGATCTTTCAGCGCTGTCGACATCTGCTCCACTCTAGAGAGCGCCGAGCCAGCCAGCAGAGCAATAATAATTATGCCTGAATGGACTGAAAAGGATGCAAGAGAAGAGAAAGAAGACAGGAAAAAATATACTTGTGCAATAGCATTCTAACCTGTGTGCGTGCGTGTGCAGCCTGCGTGTGTGCAGATGAGCATGCACTGAAGCCATACACTTATGCGCACACTGTGGACACAAAACATTTTCCTAAGAGTAGCAGACTGAAGACTGATTCGGCTCGCGGTTCCCCAAATTCCCCAGCCCTCCCTCCTTCCCCCAGAGCGACATAGTCAAGGTGGGAACTGTTTTCTACATGTGCAGTGGTGGTTTGCAGGACAATGGGGAGAGCGACCTTTCTTTTTCTGCCCCCCTTATACACAGCTGGGTAGGGAATACTGCAGATGTGTCTTTTTTCCCTGGATATCACTCTCCAGGGATCAATTAGGCCCACTGAGATGATGTTTTAAATCTTCCTGATTATCAAAATACTAGTCATTAAATAACTAGTCTGCCAGCCTTATAGTAATATTAAAAATTGCAGCTGGCATGTAGTAACTGGTGTTTGTCAGGCCCTATGTGAATCCCTCACGTGCATCATTCAAGGTAAGAATTTCTATTATTCCTATTTGTAGATGAAAAATATTAGACCTAGTCACAGTCCCAGGGGCCCTGCTTGTACATGAACAGACCCTGGTTTGGCAAGGCTGTGGTTCCATAAGAGCAAGAGAACTGATCATGTCATTCCTTTGTGATTCTTCAGTAAAACAGCCAGGCTGCTCAGTTACATAATTACTCAGTTCCAAGCCCCCCAAACAGAGAGATTGGATTTTTTTTCACGGGGTCAATGAATTCTCTTGCAGAATACAGGAATCTGCCAGAGACCAGGTGTCTGGGGTCAATCGGGGGCCAGGGTGAGTCATGCCCCTGCCTGAGTCTCAGTCCTGGCAAAACAACGTATGGAGAGCAGCCTGGTCTCAGGCAAGGTGGTGTGGGAGCAGATGAAGTTGTCATGGAGAGCACACCCTACTCACCTGTGCTTTCCACCTCCTCAACCCAATTCCTACGCTGCTGCTTTAGAACTTAAATCACAGCACTTTCTTACCTCTTCAGGACCTCTCCTTAGAAAGCCAGGTCTGAAATAAGCTCTCTTTGAAAGATTCATTTTGGTCAGGAAAAACACCTTAATTGGGTCCCAGGCATGCGTTCCCAGGCTCCATAGAGCTAAGACAGGTAGGGTCTGGAGGGAGAGTCTCTCAGTCAGTTTTGTGTTGCTGTGATAAAATACCTGACATAAACAACTTAGAAGGAGGAAAGGTTTATCTGTAAGAGGGAGGAGTCTTTTTGCATCCACTTACATGGCTGGGTGATGGTGGGAATGGAGCACAACACGGAACTCTGCCCAGGAGTTAAGCTGGAGACTTGAGAATCGGGAAGTTTTGCAAGGGGAAGCATTTTGGAGAGTCCACACACAGCACTCAGTGATGTTTTAGGGTGGGAAGGGAGAAAGGGATTGACCTAAACTAAAAGCTTGGGAGGAAAAAAAACAACACAAGCAGGGATTACTCTTGGGAGAGAGAAAAACCTAGAGCTAAAGAGAAAAAAACAATGTGCAACACCATGTCTGTCAACAGCTGTGCTGCTGAAAGTCATCCAACAGGAAGAGCAGGCAGCCAGCGAGATGGAAACTGCCAGGGCAATAACGCCTCCAGGAGAGTTTGCGCTGAGTCAAGCTGTGGCTAAACCCGGAGCTCACCTGGGCCAGGGGAACAGCAGTCCCTCCACAAGGGACCCTGGCAGCACGCGTGCTGTCAGGCCCAGGCGGGCCCGGAATTGTCACAATTAACATTAACGGTCACCCCGTTCTCACATGCCTGCAAGCCATCCACAGTGACGTGCCCTTGGCCAGTCAAAACCAGGGTTACGGCACACTCATAATCTTCATGGGTTTTGGTTTTTCCATGCAATAAAATCTTTTTTTTATCTCTGTAGAAAGTTGTACAGCATGCGAGACTTCTAATGACAACCGCGGCGTTTGTAAGGTCTTGGGAAAGGTTGCCATTGCCTTCCTGAGCCCTGTTTAGCCCTCCGGACCCGCGGTGGACCTTCCCAGATGAGTAAGAGCGATGTATCCAGAGCACCTCCCCTTGCTCTTCCCCGAGGCAGGGAGGCCTCTTGGATTCCCTTTGGCCGAGTGGACACAAGGGCCCTGTTGCCCTTACCAGGAAGTAGGCTGCTATGCACAGAGCAGCCGGGAGAGGCCACCGACTGGCTCAAGTCCACCCAGAGCAGTGAATCTGCATATTGTAGCTCTGTGGGGACTGCTGCTCCCGATTTAATTAGTAGTTTGTTTGCTTGCATAATTTTGCTCAGGAAGGACCATTAGCGCATGGAAAGGATGTTAAAAGTATCCCCCACCCTGCATAATGATAGAGTAAACACAAACCCAGTTTATCACTTTTGTCAGTTTTAACAGACACTGCTCTGATGTGCTAACCTTTCTCCTGTAGCGCCTGCCATGCGAAGCAACAGCTCTCAGTACAGGGAACCACGGCAGGCCCAGTCTCTGAACTGCTTGGTCGGGAAAAGTCAAAACTATTTCTAGAGTTTTTTTTAATTCCAAAATTCTGAAAAATGTCGGAGGTCTGTGTTTGACTTTTCCTCCCCATCCTCCTTCTCATTTAACAGCTCTTCCAGAAAACCTACCCGGCTAATCGTACTTTTTTTATTTTTATTTTTTGCATTTCAAGGGACAAGGGAACACTTTGATAAATGTTTTGAGAACACTGATTTTCATAACACTCCAGGGAAAGAAAGAAAGAAGGGTCATTTACACAAAATTAAGGATTTCTGCATACTCAATTTCTGCCCCACCTCTCAAAGAAAAGAGAGAGAACAGCGCATCTGCTTGAAACCTTGGGAGCCACCTGAGATTTAACTCCAGAAAGAAAATGCCTCAGCGGGGAGTGGTAGCCCTTGCCAGTAACACCAGCACTCAAGAGGCTGAGGCAGGAGGCTTGAGAATCTGAGGTCAGCTCGGGCTACAGAGCAAGTGAGCGAGTTTAAGGGCAGCCTGGACTATGTAGAGAGAGACACCATCTCAAGAGGAAAGAAAGAAAGAGAGAGAGAGAAAGAGAGAGAGAAAGAAAGAAAGAAAGAAAGAAAGAAAGAAAGAAAGAAAGAAAGAAAGAAAGAGAGAGAAAGAGGGAGAGAGAAAGAAAGAAAGAAAGAGAGAAAGAGAGAGAGAAAGAAAGAAAGAAAGAAAGAAAGAAAGAAAGAAAGAAAGAAAGAAAGAGAGAAAGAGAAAGAAAGAAAGAAAGAAAGGGAAAGAGAGAGAGATAAAGAAAGAAAAGAAAGAAAGAAGGAAAGAAAGAGAAAGAGAGAGAGAAAGAAAAAAGAAAGGGAAAGAAAGACAGAGGAAGGAAGGTAGGAAGGGAGGGAGGGAGGGAGGAAATGCCTCGGAAAGTGGGAAACAGGAGACTATGGCAAACCCCTCAGGACACCCCAAGGCCAAAAACTCAGGTTAGATCAACAACTGGTGACCTTGAGGTAGGAGAGAGGCTGGTTAAAGCTGGCTGGGAAAGTAGTCGTGACATGTTAATTACAAGATACTGCACAGATGTGCAGAACAGTTCCCAAAACCCTACGTGTAGACTTCTCGCGAGAATGGCCTAGGCCTGAATCAGCCTGAGGCGTGCGAGACCAGCACTGCCTCTCAGGACCCGGATGTAGAAGTTCTCACTGGTTTCCTCCAGATTTGGACACTATAAAATAAAGGAAGCCCGAGGTGCCGGGGCCATCATACTTTTCCATGATAGCCCATGTTGTGATTCCCAGACGCAGCCTGTGCTTTTATTTTTGCTTTTAACATTTTTTACTTTGTTTCACCCAAGCTTGCTCTGCAGAGCCAGTTTTTCTCCCAATCTCCATTTCTGCCTTTTAAATAAATTTTGCCATGACTTTTTACTCATTTCGTCCAATTCTTTGTTCGAAGTGATAAGAACCTGGACTCTAACTCCAGAAGGAGAGGCGAGGAATCCAGAACCTTGTAAAGTTTAGTTGGCGAGCCACTTTTTAGAAGCAAGCTCCTGAAAACAACCCCTCAAGGTAGGCTTCTGGGTAGGACTGAAAAAGATTACTTTCTGTGAAAGGACACTGAGCAAAATCCCTCTAGACTGTCTATGGAAACTTTGGCAGCTAAAGCCCAGAGATCAATCTATCTCATCTCTCTCTCTCTCTCTCTCTCTCTCTCTCTCTCTCTCTCTCTCTCTCCTTTCTGCTTTTCCTTTTGCACTCCTGGACTGAGCCACAACCCTAGTTCTTTAAAAACTTTAAAAAAAAAATTTCACTGAGCCTTGAACTCTTGATCTTCTTGCCTCAGTCTCCAAGTAGCTGAGACTAGAAGCCTGCACCACTGTGCCTAGCCTTGGGACTATTTTCAGTAACTAAAATTTAACTCCTTTTCCTTAATATATATTAATATATTATGTTATATATAACATATTATAGATAATGCAAGTACTATATTCAAGCCTTGTGTTCGGAAGCTGAAGATACCAAACGTAATTTACACTTCTCTTTTATGGTCATCAATTAGCATTATGAGACTGGTTTTATCATCTAGACACTGGAGCAATTAATTGAGAAATTAAGAAAACACCACTGAAGCAACTGAAATGCCTTCTGACGTAGAAGAAGTTGTTGCCCTTGCATTCCCAGCATCCATTTCCATTTCTCCTTCCTATCAGGACTCTGATTCTTTGGGGCACCCCTTTCACCCCCACCCCGGGAAGCTCCCGTGCCTCTGGACTCTGCCCCAACCCCCCTTCCCACCTGACCATGCCTGGTTTAGTCCTTTCGGCCTCTTGTCAGTGCGGTTCAGAAATAATCATGCGGTACCTACAGCTAATAAGGCAAAAGGAAAAGTTTTTAAGGAGCTTCTGGAGGAAATGTCCTTGTTCTTGGAAGACTTCCCTGGGAAGAGTGTCTCTGAGCACTGCTGCTCCTCAACATGAGCCCCCGTGCGACAGTTGTGCTGCTGCTGGGCAGAGGCCCAGGCTGCACTCCAGGAGGAAGGAAATAGGGCGAAGGAGCCGCAGGGAGGGGCCAAAGCCTCTCACCTGCTCTGTTGCACCAGCCTGCAAGCTTGAGGCGCCCTGGACTTGAGTATTGTAAGCCATACCTGATATCATAAGCCAGTCTGAGTTCTCTATTGTTCTCATATAAAAGAATCTTTGCGATAAGCTGTCAATAACTGAAAACTTCTAAATAGTACTGATGATGAAGATGAAAACATTGTGTATATGAAGAAAGAACCTAACATGGACTAATGATTGAAGAAATGAGATACTGCCTTGCAACCTAAGAGCACATCTACTTTTACAGTTGTGAGAAGTACGCTTGCTTGCCCAAACCCAAGGATGGGCTTGGAGACACCAAGCACAGCAAAAGCGAGACTTTACTACCGGCCTTGCAAGTCAGGTGTCTGGTGTGCAGGGACACGGGGCAGTTACAGCAAACGATGCATCTCCGAGCATGCATGCTCCCCAATGTCGGTGCCTCGTTGACTGAATACTACGGAGTGTACAGTCTTCCCAGACCTCACCTAAGTTTTCTTTGTCTCTCTTTCCCACACATACCTACGTTTCTCAACAAAGACTCTCTAACTAGTTTATCTCTCTCCCAAAGTCCCATTTGCTTAGGGACTTTCAGATACATGAACTTTGTCATGTCTGCAGGCCATTAGGCAATTTTAACTGCTAGTAATTTTCCACTCAGAGTTAACTGCTTTGTCTTGAAAATGGACCAAATTTTAAGTTTGTGTTTCTTACACAGTGATTAAGTTGTGAGACAATTTTGGAGGGGAGTGGTGGTGCCTGGGGACCGAACTGAGCTAAATCCCCAACATCACATTGTGGGATAATTTTGTACTGGACCTAAAACATTTCATCTCTCAGGATAATTTGAAAACAATCAGGTAGAATAATCTAAAATGTCAGATATCGCCTTGTATACAGTTTAAAATGGTTTTCATGATGCCTGGACAAGAGACCAAGATGATTCTAGAAACTCTAACAAAAATAGAACAGTTCCGAATGGAGTAGTATGGACTGGCTGACAGTCAGTCTCATTTGTAGAAGCCAAGATCACCTTAGTGCATAAATAAAAATGGAAGGCTTCAAGGAATTGACACAGTGTTACTCTTCCATCTGAAATGTCTCTCCAAATTCCTGATATTTAGAATCATGTTAACACAGGAATAAGAAGAGTTCCTTAACGACAAGAGAGGAAGATCTCAACTACAAAATTCCATGGGAGCACTAACATGGTACTAAAAACTTGACCATTGTGGGTGTAGTGGTATACATCTGTAATCCCAACTACCAGGGAGTATGAGGAAAGAGGATGACAAGTTTGAAGCTGGCCTGGGCAATTTAGCAAGAGCTAGTCTCAAAATAAAAAAGGAGAATAGGGATGTATCTCAGTGGTAGAGCAATTGCTAGCATGTATGAGGCCCTCAGTTCAATGCCCAGTAATGCAAAATAAAATAAAATAAATAAAATAAAATAGATGATAGATAGATAGATAGATAGATAAAGAGAGAAGAAAGAAAAGAAAGAGAAAGAAAGGAAGGAAGGAAGGGGAAGGAAGAAAGGAAGAGGAAGGAAGGAAGAAAGAGGAAGAAAGAAAGTCAAGCACTTTGAAGGGTACTTTAGTTTACTTTCTGTCCCACTAGCTTTAGGATATAGTCTTTCTGAGGCCGGGGTAGTTTGTATTATTCATTACTCTATCCCTAGTCAGTAAAATGATGCCTAATTCATAGTATACTCAAAATAAACATTTGCAAATGAACGAATGACATTCTGAGTCCTTACCAAGAACAAATATTTAAAACAGGAAAGAAAGCCTGGCATGGTGGTGCACTCCTGTAATCCCAGCACTTTGGGAGGCTGAGGCAGGAGGATCACTATGAGTTAGAGGTCAGCCTGGGCTACAAAGTCAGTTCAAGGTCAGCCTGCACTACAAAGTGAGACACTGTCTCCAAAAAAAAAAAAAAAAAGTGAACTAAAACAAGAAAGAACAAGAAAGAAAATCTTCAGAGGGCTTTGATTGTGTTCTCACAGTCAGTGCATTTTAAAGAGTCAGAAGACGCTATTTACCATCCTACAAATACAGAATCACATACAGCGCTGTACTCGAGCCACGCAGCAGAAGCACGTTTCACCTTCACTTCTGCCTGCCCACCTTTATAATGTTCTCCATGGAGGTAGATTTGTCAAGCAGCTGCTGAAGCCTGAGTTTCAGCCCCCCTAAGGGTTACAAGAGAAAAGCCAGCAATGTACTGTATTCGCTTGCCATTTTTTTGTGCATATTTTAGCCACATGTTTTAGTCATAAGAGGTCAGAGTGCTGGCTTTTTCTGCTCTGGTTCTCTGCATCACGATGGCTATAGACCTTCTGGGGGGCCAGCTAATGTAACTGGACATACATTAGTTTGGGTGTAGTGGGATATATTTATGTGATTCTAGTCACTTGTATGTATAACTATTTCTAACCATCCTGTTACAGTAATGGCTTTCAGGTAGATTCTAAAACTCACTGTGGAGACTCACCTGGTATCAGCAAATGGGCAGAGGGTGACACAAATCGGTAGATCTATAGGTTGCATCACAGTATGAATATTTCTAAGACCCTGGTAGAAGAGATCCAGTGTTTGAAATGAATGAAACCAGAAGCTAGTCTGTGGGAAATTACTTCAAATCAAGTGTAACTATGAACTTATTTTATTAATTACTTAATTGATTAATTTGCTGCTGGAGATCAAACCCAGAGTCTTGGAGTCTAGACTTGTGTGCTAGGCACACACTCTGCCACTAATACAACCCCAGCTCCAGACCATTTAATTTCCATTGAGACCTAGTCAAAATGAAGTTTTCTCCATTGGGAATATACATGAAGATGTAGTAAAATATTATTGTATTTTTGTACTATAAAATAATTTTTCATGGATTTGCACATAAAGTTAACAGGAATTATTCTGGCATTCAGAAATGATAAATAGGGTCTTGGATTATATAATGATCTAATCAGTGAAGAACATTGAGTTACATGAATGCATTTGAAAAATATTTAAATTTCTTTCCTATGTGGCAAGAACATTTATATTAACAAAGATAATATGAGGATTTGGGGGAGGGTATCTCAGTAGTACGCTGTATGTTTAGCATGCATAAAGTTCTCAGTTCAATCCCCAGCACATCTATCTAACTATCTATCTATCTATCTATCTATCTATCTATCTACCTACCCACCCACCTATCTCACAATGTACCACTACCAGGAGGACATCGATAACAAACTAGCTAATAGCAAGTGCCTTTTGTTTAAAGCATACTTAAGATTAGTTACTGAATAAGAACAACAATGATAAAAATAAATTGGAAGTGCTCTGAAACTTATAGTTTATAGATGACAAAAATTTGGTAGAAATTTCCTAACATTGACTATCATCTTAATTATTTATGTGATGATGCCAATGATGAGTTATGAACCTCACAGATACTTTTCTAAATTATTAATAAAAAACTGCTGGATGTGGTGGTGGACACTTGTAATCCCAGCAGTTGGGAGGCTGAGGGAGAAGGATCATTGCAAGTTCAAGGCCAGGCTGGACTACATAGTGATTTCAAAGCCAGTCTGAACTACATTGGGAGACCCTCTCAAAAAAAAAACAAAAAACAAACCAAAAAGAGCAAAACTGGTCAGCCACACTACAAGAAAGACTGATTTTAGCCAGGTGTGGTGGCAAACACCTATAACCCCAGCACTCAGGAGGCTGAGGCAGGAGGATCACCATGAGTTTGAGGCCAGTCTGGGATACATAGTGAGTTTTAGGCCAGTATGGGCTATGTAGTGAGTTCAAGGCCCGCCTGAGCTACATAGCAAAACCCTGTCTCAAAAAAAAAAAAAAAAAAGAGAGAGAGAGACCGGTTTATTTTTATACTTTCCCTGATAGGAACTATTACAAAATCCTTGTCAGATGAAGAGGTGATCCAAGGGTATAGAGCCAAAAAATGAAGGGCAAGCATACAGAGCTGTTAGGAAAGTTACAAACAAAAATATTGTAGTTCGTTTTCATTTTGTTTTGGATTTTTATGATTATTGTGGCATTTTAAATATTTTTACAATTGTAATTTATAGCAATTTCTTTTTTCATTTTTATATAAGTAATCTTGTCTTTTTCCTTCTAAAAATCCTCTAAAATTACATTAGTGTCAGATATTGTTATGGTTGAGACCTAAAATGTCTCTCAAAGTTTCATGTGTTTGGAGGTAGAGCCTGGTTGGAAGAGGCAGGTGGGTCACCAGGGCTGTGACCTGGAAGGGTGTATTCTCGTTCCTGGCTCCCTCCTGCTCTCTCTGCTTCCTGGCCGCCATGGGTTGACCAGCTTCCTTCACCAGGTCCTTCCATCATGCCATTCTGCATTGGACTGAATCCTCTGAAACCATGAGCCAAATCAAATTCTCCTCCTTTAAATTGTGGGTGTTGGGTATTTTGCCCCAGTGATGTGAAAGCTGACTAATATAGACACCAAAAGCAATTAATTTACTAAGAGGAAAAAGTCCTAGGTCCATCTCTGCTTCTTCTCATTCCAACTCCAGATTAATCAAACCATTACATAGATTTTAAAACATATGCCACACACAATAAAATACAAATAAAGTTATGTTTGTTAAATGGATGAAGTGAATTAAAATGGATTTATTCATATTCTCTATCTCTCCTTAAAAGCACAGAAATTCTGATTCTCCTTTGGTGGTGAACAGTAGATGTGGGTTGGGGATGGAAAAGACTTAAGAACAGGGTTCTGGAATTGAGAAGCCCTTCCAGGGTTTGTAAAGTGAAAAAAGAAAAAGAATAAGAATCATTTCCTGTTTTAGTCTTTTTAGTTTTCAGCAACAAAGTATGACAAGCTAGGAGGCTGGCAAGTCCAAGATCAGAGTGCAACAGACCAATGCCTGGTGAGGGCCACCTCCTTGTTCATGATGGCGCCTCCTCTGGGTCTTCATGCGGTAGGAGGGAGGCAGGTTTTCAGGCAGCTCTTACAAAGGCACTAACTCCATTCGTGAGAGCAGAGCCTGGTCCCTTCCCACCAGCCCCTTGCTCGATACCATCACTTCAGGTGTGAGGATTGCAACATACGAATGGGGGAGCAGGCACAAATATTCAGACCACAGACTCTTCTTTAAAGGAGACAGAAAACCAGTTTACTTTGGACTTGCAATATCTTGGGTTTAAATCCCTGTCACAACACTTCAATAGTTTTTTACCAGGAACCATGCAATCCTTGAGTTATAAATTTGCAAAATTTAAATAAATAAATAAATAAATAAATAAATTTGCAAAATTAGGGAGAATACGAAGTATCTTTTTAGAGTTTTGTGAAAATGAAATGCTACTTCTGAAATCAAATGAAGCTACAAAAATAAAATGACTAGGGCTGTTTTAAAGAGTAAATGTGCTCAACAATAGAAGCCCTGTAACTGCGTTCGCTTCCTTTTGAAATATATAGAGCAGGACATCAACTTATGCAAAGAACGTAAACTTGTTCTGGTCACCAGTGCAAGTCATTGTTTTCTTACGATCCCAGTGAATCTGCACACATTACTTGGGTTATGTTTCATCTTCCTGCCTCCCCATAAAGCTAATACTAAATAGGGCAATGATGTGTATGTGTAGTTTACAAAGAGAGAAATAAAAATGTCTTGAGACTAATCAAGAGTTGTCTAACACACACGGTCATAAAACACAATGTAAACCATCAGGTACCATTTAATCTCTTGGTTTGGGGAAGATTAAACAGGATGAGTATGCCACTTACTGTTGGTAAGAAGGAAAGAGGAAGGCACATTCATAAGACTGGAAAGCTGGAGTTCAAGTTGGTATGCTTTTTTGGAGGCCAATTTAAAAGCAGACCTCCCCCAAACCTGTAGAAATATTTACTCTGCATTTAAAACCAAACATGTCCACTCTCTGACTTAGTAATTCTGCTCCTAGTTTATGTTTTAAAAATTAGGACCTACAGAAGACATGTACAAGAATATTCACAGTAACTTTATTCATAATAGGCCAAATGTCTATCAAAATAAAATGAACCAATAAATTATTCTATATTAAAAATAAAATACTACACAGAAATGAAAAGACTAATCTACTGGTGTACAACAGAGCAGGAACAATCCGACAGATATGTTGAGAGAAGCCAGAGACAAGTATACACACCCTACAATTCCTGTTATACTAAACTCAAGAACATACTGTAGATACTGAGTAGAAAAGGGAATGAGGGATCATCCTGGAGTAAAACTGTTTAGTATGTTGGTCTGGGTAGTGGTTATAAATAAATAAGTATATGCATATAATCATATATATATGACATTATACATGTTAAATATAATTACATAATATTTATAATCAAATTGGCTGTGTCCTTAAAATGTGTTCACTGTATTGTATATACGTTATACTTAAATTTAAAAGTTCGAAGGAAATAATACTATTTGATTTAGTTATGTTTTCACCTAAGACCAAAGAGGAGCACAAAAAGGCTCACATATAAGAATAGTTACCACAGTATTATTGATATTGTAGTAGCAAAAATCTGGGAAGAGTCCACTAATAAGGAAATAGTTAAATAAATTACAATACATTCAAAAAGTAGAATACTGTACTGCCATTGAATTAGATCAGATAAATAATAAAAAATATGGAAGGTGGTCATAATTAGTGTTTAAGAAGCACAGGTTAAACGAGTGATATTTAAAATATAATATTGTATTTGATTAAAAATTATGTGTGTATCCGTAAAATGCTCATATTATACAATTCATGTACATATCTCGCTTATGGTACGAGACTAATGGGATTATAGGCGGTTTTTCTTTTCCTTCTCTTGTTTGAAACAGTGTCTGGCACACCATAAGCACTTCATAAATGCAAGCCATTACACTGCTCTGGGACCTTGGCTACCGGCACTGATTTAACTGTTCTCTCTTCATCTCGGGTCTCAGCAGAACTGGTTATCACTTTTTCCTTTCAGGTGTGGCTAAAACACTGCTGGAGAGGAAGCGACAAGTATCCCAGGTCTTCCTCCAGTTGCTTGAAAGGTCTCACTGCAATCGGGTTGTCCATTCTGAGAACCAGGCCTCGGGATTCTTCTATGGATGCATCAAATTCCAGTTGCCACGGAAAGCCACAGGGCACTGTTGTGACAGTCCCTCAGAGAAGCCCTCAGGCTCAAATTTTGCCTCCTTCTTTGTCACTGTTTGGCGCCTATAGAGAAGGAGAAGGTTAAGGGACAGCTGATTGGTTTTCATTATCAGATTTTCTTCCCACAACTCACTGAGGTCTATTGCATATTTGGATTTTGGTTTCATTTTTCTCATTTTGTCTCCTTTTCCCCTCATTTCCTTGTTTTTTGTTTCTGTTTGCACTCTTTTTGAACATTTTCGTGTCCACAGCTACATCTGTGTTCTCTTCTCCCTGTACCCCCCCCAACCTCCTCTCCTTTCTCTCCTTCCTTCCCTTTCTCTTCCTCTTCATCTCTCTTGAGACAGGTCTAGTGGCCTGGTTGCCATCTGCTGCCTTTTTTTTATGAGGTTGAGATCAGATGGCATCTAATCGATCGTCATGGTCTCCATGGTTACCAGGGTGACAGAGTACTTGGGAGAGACACATTC
Source organism: Hystrix cristata (assembly GCA_004026905.1). Lineage (NCBI taxonomy): Eukaryota > Metazoa > Chordata > Mammalia > Rodentia > Hystricidae > Hystrix > Hystrix cristata. The sequence goes on along the minus strand of PVJO010009687.1, from coordinate 49,894 downwards.
TCAAGCCCGGGGCTGCCAGACCATTCCTGAGAGGGGGAAAGAAAATAAAACCTCTTCTATCATATTTACCATTTACATCTTTCTCAGATGCAGCAAACACAGACCTTGTGTATGTTTTACATAGCTACCTAGTGGCTTGAGGCCAGGAAATGCAGAGTGGCATTTTTTTTCTATTTAACACACACACACACACACACACACACACAGAGAGAAGTAAAGGATTTTTTTAACCTTAGAACCACCCCCTCCATGCACACAGACTATAACCTTCTTTTTTTCCCTTTTTAGTGGTTGAGAATTAATTTAATCATTCTAATGAGTTATTCTTCCAGTAAATCACAGTTCTAAAACTGACAATTGACAACTACTTGCTTTGGAAAAAGAAATAGCCCACTCAAAATTACCAAAACTTAAACCTTTGATTAGAATCAGGGGTAATATTACTGTTAGTTGTTCTTTGCCCAAGAATTATTTTTAATACAGGAAGCCATTTTCCCCGTGAAGAACAGCCACATATGAAATATGAACAAAATGACCCTATTCTTAATACAAAAGGTGTTGTCTGGACACGACCATATCTGCAAGGCTGTAATGCCCGGGGGCTGGCCAGCTGGGCAAACAGGCACCCAGGCTTTGTTATGATAGAATACGATGGTGTTGACAGCCCGTGTCTGGTTGAAAGAGACATGAGAAATACCTTGGTGCTGAGGATATATGACGAACAGAATAAAGGCCACATGTTTTGGAGTAACTCAGAGGGAAGAAAACAATAAATCATAGTATCGTTATATACAGTTAAAACTAAAAAAAGAATGCTGTCTTTGCTTTATTCACATGCCTTTAATGCTAGGCACAGATTACTAGGAGTTATAGGCTGTTTTGCTTCCTTTTCTGGTAATATATTATGCTTCTTAACACTTATTAGAAATTCTGCTCCTTTTTGCCTTCAGTGGAGAAAACCAAACTTAACATTATGGCACAGTTACATGCCTGCCTATAAGCAACTTTTTTTCATTTGAAGAAAAAAATGTGGTACCAAATAATGGAAAGCACTGCTTTCTTCCCTCCCTCCCTCGCACCTCCCTCCCATCCTTCCTTCCTTCCTTTATTCCTCCCTCCCTCCCGTCCTTCCTCCCTCCCTTCCTCCCTTCCTTTGCCTGTGATTTCCCTTCAGCCCTCTTGCCTCTCCTTCTGTACAGTATCTTAGTAAGATTCAGATATATTCATCTGCAGTGGCTTTGGCTGTTAAGCAAATATCACACTGATATTTGAAATAGAAATGATGCCGTCAGTGGAGGAGAGACTTTAATATAAAGAGAAATAATTTATCATGGTCACAAATCCTTTTATTCTTCATACCGCTGCACTTTTTCTAATGCCTATATTTCCTTGCCTGTCTGCCATTCCCCTGATCTTCCGCCTCCTCCTACCTAGTTATCTCCATCACAGGATGGACAGAGGAACCGTTTAAGTCCCACCTCTCCAGAACAGATTCCCTCAAATTCTTCAACAGAGCTCCTAACGCCTAGTGTTCTTGAGGTCTACGCCTCCCACTCAGGGCACAGCCTCTAGTGCCCTATATACCTTGTCTATTTCTCATGAGTATCTCTCATTTGAATCGTAAGCTCCAGCGGGCAGAGGCCACCTCCCCGTCTTCTGAGCCCCTCCCTTGCTTTGTACACAGTCAGCCCTCCCTAAATGTTTGCCGAGGGTAGCAGTGGCCTGTGACACCTACCAGGAAATGTGCAGCTGGCTTTCCTTTTCATGATCAGGGATCATATTTGTTTCTTAGCATTTCTTCCACTGTAGTGCTTCAACTGCTTTTTAAAAATCATTTAAAAAAATTTTATCAGTACATTTGCAGTCTATAACGATTACATTTACTGTGGGAAAGTTTGTACATGTATGCAACACACCTTAATTCTTTTCTTCGTCCCCTTCCCCTCCCACCCTTCCCTGCTCCCTCCAGCTCCCAGAGTTCCTCGACTTTGTGTCAGCCTTCCTTCCTCGTCCGCCACACTCTTGTGCGCAAGCATGCTTCCGGAGAAGGCGGGCTCCACCTTGGAATGAAATGAGTCGTTTGCTCCCATCAGGACAACTGCCACAGCATGGTGTCAACTCACGCTCGCCTTCCACAAATTGAGTTTGTCAGTGCTCAGCCACACAGCTGAGTGAAATGTTGTGTGATGCGGGCCGTCTCCTGGGAGAGAGGAGCTGGCATAAACCACATCCTAATGGGATCCAGAAACAAAGAAGCGTGAACGAAGTGTTAATTGCATTCATAAAGACATTAACAAAGGAATCAAAATGGCAGAAGCTTCCGTCCCCCACTCAGAATTCACGAGAAAACACGTTACCCAAAGAGTGTTTTAACAATAATTATCAAAGTTTATTGCTTGCCCACTGCTGAGATAACGCTCTATAAATATTAACTTTTCAAAGAGCAAACATTTTTGTGTCCCTCATCTTGAGTATATTAGCTCCGCTTCTCTACTTGCTTTTGTATGATTTAAGTTTGCAAACAATCAAGAGGCATTTTCAGGGCTGCTTCATGAACCGTAAGGATGTTGGTTAACAATTTGAACCTAATCAATCCTACAGTTCTTATTAAGCAAAATGTTCATTATCTGGGATTTTTTTTTTCATTTTGAACTAAAATGATAAGCCAGGGTTTCTTTCACAGTCTCTCTTGAATATTTCTGAGATAATCTACAACACAGGCAACCTGGGGCCCCCTCCCCTGCCCTCTGGCAGGCCCCCAGCTGCTGACAGCTCGGCTAAGCTGGCGAAAGGTCAGGAGGCTGCACCGAAGTCAAGGCCGTGGTTTGGGGCCTTTTATGGTTCTTCTTGTTGCACTCAATTTCACCTTCACAGACCACACCACTAATCCCAGCCAATCATTTTGTGTCACTGTGCAACTGGTGACTAAGGGATGAGATAAAGGTAAATGCATCTCAGCTAGAAGCCGGTGACTGCAAATCTCTGTGCCTGCAACACAAATGGACCTAAGTACTGCGTTCACGCAGAGCGTGTCGTGCGATGTGCACACCCGCTATGCGGTACACACAACAACTCTTCCTACCGTCTCTGCACATAAGAAAAGGAAAACTCGGAGCCAAGAAGGAAAGTCCCAGGATCAGAATTCGGGTGTTTCTGATGGTCTCACTGTTCTTTCTGCCGCAGGAGTCTAACTCTTTCAGGACCTCATTTGGTTCTCGTAAGAACCCTGTGAAAGGAGACAGGCTGTATCAACAAGCAGCTCGATTTTTCCTGCAGTCCTTTTAATGCAACCAGAGGAGCAGGCACTGTCTAGCCCATCCCTACAATTTGGCGGAGCCCCTTGCTTATATAAAAATGTACATTTTTCAGTCTTACGTAAATCAGTAATATTCACAAATGTGGCATCAACTTGACAGTGACAGATTTAAAAGCAACAAAGTTCTAGCGGGTTGGTTGTGTCTGTTTGATCAGCACAGACCGATCAGCAAAGGGAACCAGCAGTCCACATTGAGAGTCTCTCGGGAGGGCTGGCTCTCTCTGGTTGTTTCTAACTCTGGTGCAGACCCTGACAGCACAAAACTGAAAATAAAAATCTCTGGATTATATGCAGTTTTTGTATTAGTCGAGCACAGTCTCATATGTATTGCCATACACTCGAGGGAAGATTTTTAAAAAATTTTTATTAGGACGTAGCACTCATAATACTAAACTCCACAACTTTCAATTAATGGCAAGTTCAACTCCGGTGTAGACAGTATGGCAGTCTTTTCAAAACAGAATTCTTAAATAATTCAAGAGGTTACTAACATTATTATTTGCATTTACTTTACATTTTCATAATTTCTTGTCCTGATTAGAGGGCGCTTTATGTTGATCCTAATGTTAAAGACTTGTAAACATTAGTCTTATTTATCCATGTGGTATGCAAAGATATAGAATAAATGGAAAAAAAGTCAAAGTAAGTAACTGTTGACTTACTGTTGACTATATTCAGTCTAGACGATTGAGGTTAAAGCGATTGAAGTTAATTGTTATTTTTATATCAATAGCAGAGTGGGACTCACATTTTTCCTCCGAATTTCCTAAATCTGAGTGCATTGTTTCCCCTTGCCTAAGAGTGCTACCTGAATACAGGGACAAATCTGATAGTGTAATTATCTCCTGATATTCAAATCACCTAGCTAATCATCTGGTAAAACATTTAGTATTTAAAATTATTTTATTTTCATCATTGATATTTGGGTATTAAGGTGACATAGAGTGAGATGCCACCTGAACACAGGGGAAAAAATTTTCAGACTTGTATTTATTCTTTTTAATATCAAAATTATGAGTATTAGTTCATGTTCCTAAGAGAAAATCGTGTCATTAACATAGGGTGACCATTGATGCATTTCTATGAAGTTATTTTCTACCAATACGGTGGCTGTTAGCCATATGTGGCTATTTAAATTAAAAATAAATAAAATGTGAATTTCAGTTCCACATTTTAAGTGCACAAGAGCCACACATGGGTTGTAGCTACTGTATCGGACAGTGCCAATCTATAAAAACATCCCTGTCACAGGTGCTATTGGACAGTACTGCAAAAGACTGAAAGTCATACATGTCAGAGATACATCCTGCATCCCATCGTATCTGTAAAACACTATGTATGGCTTCAGCAAAAGCCACAGTGAGGCCAGCCTGCTAGGGTGTAGGCACATAGGGGTGGACACGGCCTTCTTTCTCAGAGTGTGGACTAGTCCTGTGTGTCATGGAAGAGGATGAGCCAGGTCTCTGGAGAAAGGGCAGGTGCAGATGAGCCATTTCCATTTTCCACTCCTGCAGTTCCCACAACCTCGAGTCCAGACCTGCGCCAAGACGTGCTTGTACAGAAGCCCAAACTGAAGCACGCTTTGGATTAATTTTCTGGCCGTTATTTCTTTGCAAAAATCTATCTTCTGCCTTTGATTAAGGGCTTTCATTCTCCTTGCTATGAATTTCAATGAATCTGAACCAAGCTGTGTTTTCTACTGGCCATGACATTTAGCACAGACATGGACCAGAAGAAAATAAAGTTCTGACAAGCAAAGAATGTAACAAGACCAAAAAATATAGCAGAGAGCTCCTGGGCTGAAAATGTTAAGAGAATGCCGTTGGTTCATCCTCATCAACACTCAGCAAGTAAAAATGTCCATGACTACAGAAAGGTCTCCCCCTAAGAGGAAAAGGTAGGAGAAGATGGGAGCTTTCTCCAACCAGTAGCCACTTTACACTTGTGAAAACTGAAAAGTAATAAATCACCAATCCTATCCTGTTCTCCAGTGTATCACACTAGAATCATCTTTGATGTTAGGAAAGAGATTGAGGCAGGATGTTTTCAGATTGCTCAAAGTCATTTGCAGCAAGCTTATGAAATAAGTACATCTCACTGCTTTATCACATGACTTTTCAAAGTGAGCTTATTAGTCATGTGTTTTATTTCTTGTAGACTAAGTCTCTTGAAACTGATATATATACATATATATATATATATATACATATATATATATACACACATATATACACACACAGGGTACTTATATTCCATCAGTACCTGGGATGGTGGCAAGTGTTCAGTACTTTGGATCAGTCCCAATAAAAACACTTACTAAACAAACCAATGAGTAAATAAGGAGAAGCCAAGTAACAACATTTCTAGCCTGAATTATGATCACTTTCACCAGACAGCTATAGAAAAGAAGAGAGGTGGAAAGAGTACACTATTTGAGAAAAAAACAGATTGTAAACTGATTGAAAAGGGTATCATTTCAAAGATTTCTTTGACTCTCCACAGGGATATAATGGACAAGAAAATCTTTTTAAGCCATCTGCATGTTTCAGTTAGTAGAGCAAAAGTTCGGAGGTATGCATCCGATTTATTGTCTTTCTACTGAATATGACATTTTTCCTGGAAGTAGTGAGCTCAAAGTATTGTATACATTTGTATTGTAATGTTTTGTATAAAGTAGCCAAATGGGACAAGGATGTAATTAATGGACACTGAAAATGGTTAACAAAACTGAACCCATGCCCACACACATTTTCACAAACTGAATGAAAATGAATCTTGAAACTAAAGTGACCACAGGAAAACCTGTAATCCATCCCTATACTTCAAATAATCCTTAATAAATCAGGATCCAACCCAATCTTCCAACACTGCCAAGAAAAGAGAGCTAGAGAGATACGTTAAATGTCATAATAAGGAGTTTAAAGTATATATATATGTAACTTTTTTCAGGCTTTGACAATATTAGTCACCAATCTAACATACAAGTTTTGTGATGTAATTTTCTAGATTGTGTATCTTTAAACCACCATGGCTCATATTTGTCACTGTTCCAGCTGTTTTCTGGTGTCTGTCTTGCTGAAATGGTTTGAATTAGAGCTGGGAAAGGGTTGATAGAGAACTCATGCATGATGCTTGCCAGCATGGGAATTGGTTTTCAACATTGCTGTTTTTCATCCAAAAAAAAATTTCCCCTTCCTGCCCTTGAGTTAAAAGAGATTATTCTCAGACAGGCGTTTAGCTGATTTTTAATGCCAAAGAAACTTAATTTGCAAACTCGTTAGAAACCCTTTAGTAAAAGCAGCCTAGTAAAACAGATGATTAATATTGGTAAGCTCTTCATTTGCATATTAATTAGTCTCCATACTCAACTAATTAAAAATGCACTGCCTATTTGAAGAGTTTCTTCTAGACTATGTCTTATTTCTATGTATAAGCATGTATTTTTAACTAAAATAATGGCTGCGATTATGTCTGTACTTTTCTTAATGTACTGATTTTTCCATCTGCAATACATAGGACTCCTTGAGGTCCTACCACCATCTCCAAGCAGCCATCTCACTGGCCCAAATCACTTTTATCCTGATATTTGTGTGCTCTTTCAGGTTTGGGGGCAGGGACAGTATTGCAATCCAGTGACTGGTGATGAATAAAGAAATGTAAGGAAAGTACTAAATCAGGGTTGGGGTACAGCTCAGTGGTAGTGTGCTTGCCTAGAATGGCACAAGACCTTGAATTTCATACCTGCCAACCCTTCCAAAAAAGTACCAAACTGTATTGTATTTCAACATTTGCTCTCTTGGAGCCTAGCTTTATAAATATATATTTCATATACATATAGCTATGTAATTTATATATGTATATACATTTTCTTTTGGTACTAGAGGTTGAACCCCATGACCTCATGACCAGTATTTTTTTTTATGTTTAACCTTAGCCACTCTAATAATTTGTTCTACTTTTTCACCTTTAGTAAAGAACTATTGAGTGGGAAAACAGGCTAATTTGTTTCAGAAAATTGTATAACTTTAAAAAGCATAAAATTTGGACCGCAAGAATCAAGCTCTTGCAGGCATGGTTTTACATACCTGCAAGTCCAGCACTTGGGAAGCTGAGGTAGGAGGATTGCAAGGGTAAGGCCAACCTGGGCAATATAGCGAGACCCTAGGGTTGTCTCAAAAACAAAACAAAACAAAACAAAAAAAACCCCTCAACCAAAAGGAAAAAAAAAAAAACTTATCTCTTATTGATGAGATTGTATTTCCATTATGGCAATATAAAAACAACAGAACAAACAAAACTCCAAAATACTTATGGAAATTATCACTCTTTGAGTAGAGTCCTTAAGTAAGATTCTGGAGAGAAATCTATTTGTGCTAGTGATTGAGTGTCATTGGCCAAATTGTTGAATTTTTCATCTACAGCAACCAAAACTAAATATGCATCAAGTACCCGCATCAGGCATTTTCCATGATGCCTTCTCCCCAAACTGAGTTAAGTAGCTCTGTTAGGTTCTCCCATAACATAGTACCCAGTGTTTACCCTCCTGAAAGCTGAAGTCTCTTAGTGGGGTGGGGCGGGAGCTGGTTGGAGGAATGAATGGTTATAAAGGGGCTTATGGGGCAAAAGCACATGGACCCTGGAATATATGGTTAAAGATTAGGGAAGCAGGCTAGGTTTGGCAATTGTCCTTCCCCCTGCCTGATAAATTTCTTAAATTAACCTTAAAAATGTCACATAGCAGACTTCCTTGTTCCTTGACACCCAAGCTGTTTTTCTTCCTGTAGTTCCTTGCAGTAAAAGCCAGAAAGTTCTCAACTTGGGATGGCTCCCTTGAGACACCCTCCCACAAAGTGCGTTTCTTGGAACAGTCCCTCTGGGCCTCTGGGTGCTCAGAGCAAATCTCTCCAAGTAATCTTTTCATCCTCTGTGCTGCCATGGTCACACACTGTGGCTTCACTGTACTATAATCACATCTTTATTTATTCATACTCCTTACTGGCTGCATGTCTATAGCAGGAGCTCTGTTTCCTTCAGTATTATATCCCCCAGTGCTTATCACAGTACCTGGGACATAGCAGGTGCTTCAGTATGGAATTTATTGGCTGAATAAATGAATAAATAGATAATTTAAAACAAGGATAAACAATAAATAAAAGCATGTGCTTCAATTACATATTATTGCAGAATAAAAGGTCCCAAAACGTATAGATTAAAAACTATAATTTAGAGATTGGGAATTTAGCTCAGTGGTAGAGTGCTTGCCTAGCAAGCACAAGGCCCTGAGTTTGATCCCCAGTTCCCTCCCCCCCAAAAAAGTAATTTACTATTTTGCATGATTCTGTGAGTTGTCTGTACCACCCTTTTGCTTTTTCGCCTGGGCTCACATATGGTGGTGAGTTCACTTGGGGGTCTCCATAGCAATGTTCCAATGTGCGAATTTGAACTGTTGAATTTATACCAAGTTTGCTGACATGTCAAAACAAATCATATGCCTAAACCCAAAATCAGCGTGGGACAGGATTACACAAGAACAGGAGTATCCAGGAGACTCTGAATGTAGTGAACCATGATCTGTCTTGACCTTTAGGGAGTTCCAAATCAAGGCAGAACATTTAACCCAAAGAGACACTTTGTTTAGGAGATAAGCATAGATAGCATTAAGAGCCAGATCTGCTGTGTGACTTTGGATAAGCTATTTAGCCTCTAAAAATATCAACTTTATAATTTGAAAAGTGGTTATAACAGCCTTTTTTATCTTCATTCCAGAGTTATATCATTTCTCATTCTGATTCTATCAGGGGTACTATGATGATGAGAAACCAGTTTATATTTTTGTTTTAAATGACATTTTCAATGTTATATTAACATATGAGTTTCAAATATATTTTTAAGAAAGAAGTATGATCATTTAAAATTCCGAATCAATCTTAAAAGTAAAGTAAATGCTAGCTAGAATTAATAGGGAAAAACTGTAAACCCAAGCAATTAATTATTAAGTACCTAATGCCAAATATAGTACCTGTGTGCAGAGAGGCCCTCTCCTTTGAGGAGGTAAAAACTAATTGCAAAACAGAGTTGCTAAGAAGTCACACTGGGAAGCGTGGGGTGCACATAGCAGTTGTCGTCTTCCGTTTGCTGAGCCACATTAAAAGGAAAGGTGGAGATCTAAGAAGGAAAGTACTTAAAACCCCTTGAGAAATCCATTCAATAGCTAAGCATTAAAAAAGATAGGTGATAATGAGAGCTGGGGAAAGGTGGTGAGGGATGTTTAATCTGGGTTGCAGGAGCTCTTTGAGTCTTGAGGCTTTCAGCCCTTTAAGAAGCACACAGTAGGTGCTCAAAAACCATTGAAATAAAGTGAACAAATATGTGGATGATTTCTCCCCCAGTCTGAAAGAGGATTTTTGATACTTATAAATATTGTTGAAAATAAGGCCTATTGTAGAATGACATCCCCCACCATTTAGATGTTGAAACCCTGGCCTTGTGTGATGGTATTTGTAGATAGGGTCCTTGGGAGATAGTTGGGCTTAGATGAGGTCATGAGAGTAAGGCCCTGGTCTGATGAAATTACCATAGTGCCATCAAAGAAGAGATGCTAGAGTTTTCTCTCCCCCCCATATGCTGAGGAAATGCCATATGAGGATTTGGCTAGAAGATGGCTGTCTACATCCAAGAAGAGAGCCCTCATCAGGACTGGAATCAGCAGCTAGCACCTTGATCTTGTACATCCCAGTCTCCTGAACTGTGAGATAATAAGTTTTAGTTGTTTAAACCACCCAATCTGTGGTGCTTTGTTGTAATAGCCAGAAGTACTAAGTAGAGGTACTAAGATAGTACCTCTACTTAAATCTTGCTCTATTTGTATATACATCAAATTATATAATAGTACATAGATTATACATTGTATATAAATTTGTATATAAATTATTTTAATTTTTTTAAATTATATTTACCAGAACTTGTAATTATTTTAATTTTTTAAAAATAAAGTTGTGCTGGGGGTGTAGCTTAGTGGTAGAATATGTACTTAGCAAGTATGAAGCCCTGGACTTAATCCTCAGGGCCAAATAAAATAAAAAATAAAGTTATTTTGAATATGCAACGCTTTCCCTGACTGGTTGAAAATCCTACTGGTTTCTATGACTCAGAGAACTACATCCTCCGAGTAGAGGAGTCGATATTCAAATCATGGGGCCACATCCAGGGTCCCTTGGTGTTGTTTTTTATTCAACATGTGAGCAGGAGGTCGTGAGAGAAAATCAGGTTTTTACAGCTTGGGTGAGGCACAAATTTACACTAATAGCTCTCTTTCTCTTGTTTCTCCTTGTTCTTTCTTCCTTGGGACACACAACAGATAGAAAAGTGAGCAGCGCCATGGCCACAGGTGGGGTGGGCAAGCTGCACTCTGGGGCTCCGAGGTCTGCAGCCTGTTTCTTGAGGCGGAGTTCCTGGGACCAGGGCCTTGCTGGGAGCTGCAGAGCTGGGCTTGTCACTCCCAGTGAGTGCAAATCCTGCAGAAGGGGCTAAGAAGCCACTGGCTGGGAGAATGTTTTCCATACTGGGGAACAGCCCTTTCCTGGCCTATACACAAAGCAAGAGTTGCTCGATTTCTCAAAGCCTATACTCAAGGTACGTGTCTCCCTGGGAGCAGGATTCTGGAGACCAGGGTTAGATGTAATCTCCATGTCTTATTAATTATCCTTAGGAAGTTGCTGAATCCTCCCGAGGCCTTTTCTTTTTCTGTAAAATGGGGCTAACAATTCCGGTACTACCTGCTGCCTCAGTGAAGTGACATAAAAAATAAGTGAGGTGCACTTAGATACATTAAAACCTATTGTAAAATGCATTTCATACCAGCAATTGGCAAACTCGGGCCCACAGACCAAATCCATCCCACTGTTTTTGTGTGGGCTATAAGCCAGGAATGGTTTTTACACTTTCAAATGGTTAAAAAGAAGAACGTGTTACGAGATGTGAAAAGTTTTATCACATTCAAATTTCCGTGTCCAAATGAATTAGCATAGATGTTCATTTCTATACATATTATTGCCACTTCTGAGCACCCAGCTTGTTCTCTTTACTGACCAGCTGAAATTGCTAGCTGGCCATTTCAGGCTCCTCATGACAATGTGAACATGAGAAAAGGCAAGCGCTGCTAGAGATCAGGTTGCTTGAAGCCAGTTCTTTCAGTGGAATACATCTGTTAGGACACATTTGGCTTTAAGTGACGACTACAGTAATCTATTTAGAAATGCCCTAAATGGTAATGATCATCATGGGACTTTGGAGGAAGGCTGTGCACGGATAGATTTAGTAGCTCAACATGCCATTCAAGAACCAAGCTCTTTCCAGCCTCAGTGTCTCTCCTCACAATGCCAAAACGGCTGCCACAGGGCCCAGCAGGAGACAGCGAAGTGAACGAGATGCTGCAGAAAATCTATTTCTATGGCCAGCTCCTGCAGTTTCCAGGGCAGCAGTTCCTCATGGCACTACCAAGCATCCAGTGCTGGAACTGGTGTCGATACGGTGCAGTGCTGGCCAAGACACGCGCTGCCCAGCTGTGCAGCAGCAGTTTTCTTACCTTGAAGTTCCGCCGGCATTATTCTGCTGGGGCTCTCACTTCCTCTCCTCCACGTCCTCCTGGTCACTTTCTGACCCTGATTCTGTGCTCTTTCTGGTACGTCAGGGAGCTATCCATACCTCTTTGGTGTATTTTTTCCTGCTTATAGCAGCACAAATTGATTTCTGTTGTTTGTGGTGACTACACCTGACTGATAATACGGCTGTTTAATTGACTTATTGTAAATGAGATTTTCCTCTTTTTGGCGGTATTGTTCTTCTTGGTGTTTTCAGTGGGTTTCAAAAGACGGCCAGACTGCCAGGTAGGACAGCGCACACTTATAATCACAGCTATTCAAAGGCCTGGGCGGGAGGATGACAAGTTTGAAGCCAGCCCGGGCAACTTAGAGAGACCAAGCCTCAGAATTTAAAAAAGAAAAGAAAAGTAAAGAAAATCGGCCAGGGGGTGTAATTCAGTGGTAAAGCACTTGCCTAGTGCGCATGAGGTCCTGGATCCGATCCCTAGGGCTGACAGAAAAAAAAAAAGCCAGAGAGCAAATGTACCCTTACTCGGATGCAGATCATCTTTACAAAGTCTCTTTTTAGTTTATTTTAATGTCCTGCTCTCAGTAAAATTCAGATCACACAAGTCCTGAAAGGAATCCCGGGAAAGGAGCATAACTGCTCACAAATGCCACTTACTGAGTACTTCATACAAGCTAGCTATTAGGAAAGTCATTTTAGTGTAGATTTAACGCTCACCGTGTATCCTACATTTTAAAGATAAGGAAGTTGATGTGAAGACTGGTCACATACGATGATACGATGCAAACAGCAAGTGACCCAGAGCTACCTGACTGCAGTGGCCTGGATCTTTCCCACATACTAGGTTATTATTGTCATTTACTTATGTTATCTGAAATTAAGGCAACAGATTGTGCCTTACCGTGTGCCCTAATATCGCTAGGCCTTGGCTGAAGTTGATATCAAGGCATCTATCTGGCGTCCACCTGGAGGAATCTGTTCTGGAAGGACCACGAAGACATCACTCGCTTTTTACATAGAGTGAGGTCAGCAACACAGGTCACTGTTAAAATGCGGCTCTGGGCAATGAAATCATATTAACTGAGCTGTGCCTGCCCTGCACTGAGCTCCTCACTGTGCACCCACATCATCCCTTAGAGAACTCCCCCAACCCCTGCTGCCGCCTCCATCAGCCCTGGACCTGAGGCAGACATGCTTCTTACCAATTGCCACAGTTGACAAGCAGTAGAAAACGTGCCTGAAGGCCATAAATTTACACACAAGTGTGTGGTTTGTGCAGCCTGCATTAGAAGGATGAGATATTCAGATGGATCTTATCCAAACCAAAAATTGGGAAACTGAGAAATGGAGGAAGTTAGCAGTAAAGCTGAAGACGAAGGGACGCTCTGAGGTCAAAATGATTCAAAAATCCTATGAAAGCTGCCGTTATGAGAAGGTAAAGTTTGTGGTCTACAAAAATACAGAACTGGAAAGCCCATTGGTGGAGAGAGTAGAGCAGATGGGGGGAAAGGGGGAGGAGGGGAGGGGACAGGGGAAGGGAGGGATGCTAAGTGAGAGAGCTAGCCTTAGAGATCATTATATTTTCTGAATTTCCCAGGAAACTTATACATTTCTCTTCCCTACAATTATACCATTCTGTTTGAAAGTCTTTTTCATTAACCTTCCTAAAGAAAATTTGTGAACCAATTTTTCTTTCATCGTTTCCCATCCTTCCTCAGGTGACCTACCTAACCCAAAGGGTAGAACTAAGAGAAGAGTAGACTGGAAAGCAAGAGGGCAGACAGTCTGCAAACATAACAGCCAGATGCTGAAAGGCACGGCTTGATCATTTCATGCTAAGACCCTGAATTTTACAACCTCTCCGTTCCCCTGTGTGGATAAAGGCAGAATTGAGAATATTTTTCATTGTACAAACTCCCCAAATAGAATCAAAATACTTTTACTATTTTGTGACTACCAACAACAGCGAAAAACCATCAGTACACTTCCTTATTACATGTATTGTCAGGTTCAAAGCTTGTCCCTCATAAGCCTGAGCTGTTCCAAACACACACCTGGAGTCTCCCTCCAAAATGCCAAGCAGGTCGTCTGAGCAGCAGATCAGAGTGGGCAGTCATTTTGCTCTAGGTTAGGGCTCAATGGTGGCGACCTATGGCACGCATGCCGCAGCAGGCTGTTTGTTTCACTGAAAGCTCTAAAAGGTTCAACATCGCAGAGTTAGGTGGCAGACCAACACGTCCCTCCTCGCGTACATTTCCTTCAGATCAAAGCAGTGCCAGTCAGCCAAGTGACACACACAGGGAGGGCTGCTCTCCCTTTCTGCCTCATGACATGACCCTGTTATAGCTGAGGGGCTGCTGGAGGCTCTGAAGATAACTTCATCTCAGGCTGCTGGCTTTCCAAGCTGCTTCGGCTCCTCTGCGGAGTAGGGGCTGTGGCACCTCCCTGTTTCATCCCCATCCTCTAGGCTGTTATTTTGCTTTGGCTGGCACACAACAAAAACACGGGTTCATAAAGGAGCTGTGACAAAAACACTTCTGTCTCTGCACCCTCCAAACAAACTTCTCAGGGTCAAATCTTGCCTGGGTTGCCTATAAATAGACTGATCTCTCTGAGCCTGTTTCTGACGCCATGATATGTGGGTGATATCATTAGTTTCTACCTGTAGCTTGAAATGAACGAATTCACTAAGTGAAAGATTATTTGTAAAGGGCCCAGTGTTGTGCCTGGTATCGTATGTAGTGCCCCATAAGATGCATTTGCTAAGTCTGTAAAGGAATTTGCTCCAAGGAAAGCAGGGTGTTCTGCGATAGCACAGCCAAGTTGGTGGAAATGGAGCTGAAAAGAGCTGAATTGTGCTCTTTTTTATAGGGATTTTTTCTGGGCAGGAAATTTCCATTTTATAATTAGTCTCTACTAAGTCTCTAAATATTCAAAAGTAAGACAGTGTTTCAAATTATTGGTAACTTGCTATAGAAAAAAAGGAATTAAGTACAGGAATTAAATATAGGTTAATGAACTGCCAATTTTAAGCATGGAAATCAACAAAAGAAAAAGAAGGGAAGAATTTGGAGTAGTTTTTGCCAAAAGACCTGGGTGGAGTTCTAGCTCTGCAACCTTTAGCTATTTCACCTCTGGCAAGCCCTCGCCCACCCACCCAAAGTCTGCAAAATGTGGACACTTGTCCCTGTTTTGGGGGAGGCCCTGAGGAGGCATTTAATGACTCAACAAGTGTTTGCATTTGAATTTGGAAATAGTTACCACCAGGCTCACACACAGAATTCTTCAGTCCAATGTTTGGCTCAGGACCCAGTGACTCCTTTCAGCACAATTCTACCAAACAGGGACATCTGATTTCCTAGCCACCACCTGCCAAAGAGTCAAACAGTTCACGAATGGTGTCAGAGACAACAAACACATAAAGATGGAAAAATGTATAAAAACAAAGCCAAACAATTCCAAAGTTTAGTACTTCAGAGTCTTTCAGTGTGGGAAGACAGAACCCTGAAGACCTAAGTCACTTCTGAAGGACTCTCTGCAGGACAGCCCAGTGCAGTGGCTGACCCTCCTGTGGCCCAAAGCAGGTAGGGTGCCAAGAGAACCTGTGAAAGGTCCCAATAGGGCAGAGTGTGACTGCACCCCAGAGAAAAGGACTGGCCAGAGAGAATCGCTATGTTATCCTAGGTTATTTAACAGTGAACTTCAGGAAGACTAGGAAAGAAAAGCCCAGCTCCTCATTGTGGGGCCTTTAGAGACCTGCAGGGTGTGGGAGACACCCTTGTGCAATGATGGAGGAAGACTCCCTGGGCCCCACCCAGGGAGTGTGCCCTGCCCACTGGGGAGGGCAGGCTGAAACGGCCTCCCTTGGAAGAGGAACAGTCCGTCACAGAGAGGACGGTCTGAGCAGGAAGAAATGGTCAGACCACAGGGCAGGCCTCCTGCAGAGATGCACAGTACAGAAAGCAGGTAGCCCTGGTCATTTTGACTTTGGGGAAGAGCCAGAAGTCACCCAGAGCCATATCCGGTGACTGAGATGGATGATGACACTGTAATGTTTTTACAAGCCTGCTTTTCCACTGGGTGGCCCTCAGCAGCAGCATCCACTTGATTTTTTTTTTTTCTCATACTTCATAAAGACACTTATGAAAGAGGACTTCAGAACTGCTTCAGAAAGTGGCAAGTGTGTTTGAAGCAAGGGGGGTATTTCGAGGGCAATTAATGGCAACGCGTTTTTTACTGTAGTAAATTTTTTTAAATTTAGACATTCGTTGTATGTTCTGATCACACATCATAGATACTGTATTAGTTACCTTTCTAAAGTCAATGATTCGCAAGAGGGCAGATCTAATACAGGACAAATACAAGTTACAACATTCACACACACAAGCCAAATGCAGGAAGAGTGCAGAACGTCTGTTTATGCACTGGAGACCAAAAAGGGCCAATCAAGGGCTGGGAGTCCACGGCAATATCCCATGTAAGTCCACACCTGCACTAAAAGGCCGAAGAAATCTGCACTGGAACCAGGATGCAATGCTCATAGTAGAATGAAGATCAGCAGTTGTCCCTGATGAGAGCAAGGCCCCGAGCTCCTTCCTCAATGAGAACAGCTGAGTCCCCTTCGGGAGAACCAGCCACGACAGAGCTTCTCCTGGGAAACAGCCAGCACCTATCTTCTGCTCCTGTTCTCCTGTATGTTGCGTCGGCAACAATCCTCAGGTGGATCCTGTAAGCCCAGAACCGCACCAACACAGTCCAGCTGGGCGTTCTTGCTCAAATTGACTGTATCAGTCCACCACAGGTACCTCATAGCACTGTTGGAAGGATAACTACGTTAAGACATACAAGGCCTTTAAAACTGCATGGTGCACCGCAATGCTTGCACCAGCGGCAACTATTGTCAAACGAATCCTGTGTGTACATTACACCTTCCTGTATTTCTAGTAATGGACAATGGGGTTGCCTCAGCTCTGCTCACTAGTTTCATTTAGCATGCATTTACTGAGCGCCTAATACGTGCTAGGCAATGTTCCTTCTCAATCCTGTGCATGTAATTTCACGAAAGGGTGGCTACCTGCTCACAAATTTACACATATGTTAGTAGCTTTTGTTTTTCCACATCTTTGTCAACACTCAATGTTATAAGACTCTTTAACTTTTGCCAGTCTGGTTGGTGAAAAGTGGTATATTATTTTTCAGTTCTGTTGAGAGTACAATTGAGCATGTCTTTCTATACTTGTTAGCTGTTCTGATAGCCACTTCCGAGAACTGCTTATATATATTTTCCCCACCTTTCTATTGGATTTCCTGGCTTTTTTTTGTGGTTGTTGTTGATTTAAAGTTGTTTTCTATATATTTTAGATATTTAACATTTGGTAGTTTTGGATCTTGGGATATCTCCTCCCAATTTATCACCTTTTTATAGCCTTTGTTTACATTTTCTTTACTGAGCAAAAATCCTACAGTGCACTATGGGTAGCACACTTAGTTCAAGTACTGATTAGACTAACTTAATTATCTATATCAATAACTTGTCACAAAAAAGCAAATCTATTTCTGAACATAAATGCCAATTATCTCAATTCTCAACTTTTCTTCTACCTGCACTGTCCAGCATTCAATTAAAAGCCATAATAAGCCGGACATGGTGGTGCAAGCCTATAATCGCAGCTACTTGTGAGGCTGAGGTAGGAGGATTGTAAATTCAAGGCCAGCCTGGGCAACTCAGTGAGACTTTTGCTCAAAATAAAAAATAAAAAGGGTTAGGGGCTGGGGATTTAGCTCAGTGATTAGAGTGCTTGCCTTGCAAGCACAAGGGCCTGAGTTCAATCCCCAGCACCACAAAAAAAAAAAAAAAAAAAAAAAAAAAAAAAAAAAAAAAAAAAAAAAAAAAAAAAAAAAAAAAAAAAAAAAAAAAAAAAAAAAAAAAAAAAGGGTTAGGGATGTAGCTCAGTAGTACAGAACCCCTGAGTTCCATTCTCGGCATAACTAAACAAAACAACAAAGGGAAAAACACCCTCAATATATAAAGCAAAAACTTGGATCAAAGAGGAGCCAGGCATTCAAACTACAAAAAGGACTTTAAATAATTACTCAGAATGAGAAATATGTTAAAGATTTTAGTAGAAAGGGGAGACAAGAAGCATCAGAGATTTACTCAGGGAAATGGAAATCATAATAAAGAGCTGAAAGGTATACCTTCTATTTTCATTCTTCTGGCTGTTTCCCTAAATCATTAAGACCTGTGCTTAGTTAATTTTTGTCTTGATTTTCTTATGGTCCCTTGTTTTAGTAAATTGACCAGTTCGTCAATCTCTTCCACTTACCTGGCAACCCAGGGCTGAGTGAGGAATTAAAGTTTACTGTCTTGACGGGAGTAGGAAAACCTTCACCCTACGTGTTAGCTACGATTTTCAAGCAGAGAATGCTTTGAGGGCTGGAGTCTTCGAAGAAGACATAGAAAGATCATCATAGGCCTAAGTGAAATGGAGGATCTGCATGGCTTTACGAAAGGGTTAACTTTCAAAAGTGAGCAGGATTCAGGTGCCTGCCTGTAGTCCCAGCACTGGGGGAGGCTGAGGCAGGATGATCACAAGTTTGAGCCCAGACAAGGAAACTTAAAAATTTAGTGAGACCCTGTCTCAAAAATAAAAAAGATATGGGTATGTACTTCCATGGGAAGTTCAATCCCTGGAAAGAAAAAAAGAGTTAGTTTGTTTTTTGTTCAAGTAGAAATACTTTATTCTCTGGGAGCAGCACAAGATAAAATATTACCTAAATTTATAGTAATATTATCATCAGGCAGGATAATTAGAAAAACCAAACCAAACAACAAAAGAAGGTTATCATCCAATGATTATATGTTTTGTCCTACAATTAGTTACATATTTTTTTCTCTCACTATTATCAACATCAGATGTTATGTCAACAGCTACAAATGCTGAAATACCCGGGTTCCAATCAATATTTTAATATTTACTAAGTTTTGGTTTTACTACAGTTTTTGCACAGCTCATAGTATTTTTCACTCGTTCACTCATGGTATTAATATCCTCCACTGGTTCTTTTTATAGTCTAGCTGCAAGACAGAAATACTTGGGGTTAAAGAAGACTTAACAGAAAGGAAATGGAGGATTTTGAGCATTAACCGTCCTGCTCCGCCAGTTTATCCCTCAAATCAACAGAATTGGGCGTCTGGAGGCATCACCCTGAGACACCTCTGCCAGGGTGTTTACACACCAGGCACTGAGGTGAAGTACCTGTAGCCTGTGAGTTTTTAGGAGTCTCAAAATATACGACCTCTGAAAATATTCTCTCTAGAATAACAACAGAAAACTATATTTTGCGTATGCCCTGGGGTAAAGTAGTGGAGCGCCCAAGGGAAGGAGAGTTTACAAAGATGCAAGTCCTCAACCAGCCTCCAATCTTCCGGGGACTGACTTCCCATCCACTTTGTTCTTGGTCTACAACCTGAAGCACAGCATCTGGGAGCACAGAGTGCAGTGGAGAATGACAGAGAGCTAAAGCATTTACCACTGCAAGCTGTGACAGAGAGAGCCCAGCTGTCCAGGTGTTTGCGCTGCCTCAGACGCACAAAGGTGGCGGCGAAGGTGCTGGTCTCGGGCCGTGCTGCTCGCCGGGCTCCCGCGTGCGTGCGTCCCCCGGAAGTCTCTGTCCACACTGGCATCAGAGCAGCTTCACTGTGATCTGCTTAAATATGTTGGATTCTCTGTCTATAAGGTTTTGTTTGGTAAATAGCTCACTGTTTAGCATTAGAAAGCCACGATGTTTTCCAGCTTCATCATTTGACCAACCAGTGCCCTGAGGCTCAGAGAATTTTAAAAACTTGCCCAAATTCTCCCAACTGGCTAAGAAAGTCAGATTTCCAAAAGCCCAGCTCAGGACCATTTCGTCAAGTAGAGATTGAGAAATCACGGTTGTATGGAAGCAAGTTGTTTTTTTCCCCCAAAACTCAGGCCAGAAGCTTACATAACTTCAGAAAGTCCGCATTAACGTTCTTAAAAGTGAGCTGACTTTAATCTGGAGATACATGGGTTAGCAGTTTTACAGGGTTAACGCACAACAGCTTAAAGGGCAAACACCATTCAATTGCTTTTCAAGCTTCAGCTCTGCGGAGTTGAAGCAGAAAAACACAAAATTCCCTATAGTGAATTTTCACTTCATCTAGGCAAGTGGGAGTAGATCTGGTAAGAACAGAAACATATTAAAAAGTGTACCTCAGCAATTTGCCAAAAAGAAATCTCTAGATGGTTTAATTTGTGATGTCTCTAAAACAGACCCTTAATTAAACAAAGATTTATTTAAGCTGAGTGAAGCAGAGTATGTCTATAATTTTAGTTACTCAGGAGGCTGAGGCAAGAGGACTGCAAGTCTGAGTCTGCTTGGGCAACTTAGGAAGATCCTGTTTCAAAAAAAGAAAGTTAAAAAGGGAGGGCCTAACATGCATGAGACCCTGAGTTCAGTCCCTGGTAAAGGGTTAAAAAACAGAGCGTTTATTTAAGTTTATTTTCACTGGAGATAACTTTCAAAAGAGATGCCAGATGAAACAAAGCTGAAGATGTCTCGTTGGCTCACGGCACCCTTTTTCTTACAAAAGCCTTTGTGTCAAGGAAAGACATTCTACTTGGAGCTCAACTAAGATTAGCATTGAAAACTGTTAAATTCCTGAAAAATAACAAGTTTTAAAAACCCAAAACAAAAACAAAGCACCTTTTTTTTAAAGAAGCAGAATGATAGAAATTCAAGTTCGAAATTGATATTCACACCCTAATCCCTAAAACCTCTTTCACTAGGGTCACAAAAATACTTTCCAGGTTTGTTAAATGAAGAATTCTGATAAACCAGGTATAATCCCAGCACTCAGGAGGCTGAGGCAGGAGAATCAAAAGCATGAGACCAGCCTAGGGCTACGTAGGAAATTTGAGGCAAACCTGGACTACATAGTAAGACCTAGTGTCAAGAAAAAAGCAAAATAAAAAATAAAAACAAAAAAGTTGAAGGATTCTGGTAAAGGAGACAGTCTTTATCCTGAACATCAGGAGAGTATTCTGGATTATCAAGATGGACCTTCAATATAATCACAAGTATTCTGGTAAGGGAGAAGACAGAGGTGTGAATTCGGGAATGGAGAAGGCACACACAGAGAAGAGGGACCAGTCACGTGACCACAGGAGCAAAGACTGGAGAGAAGTAGCACAAACCAAGGAAGGCTGGGAGCCACTCGCAGTTGGAAGAGGCATGGTTACGGTTTAGAAATGTTCCACAAAGACATGTGTGTTAAAGGCTTGATCTGCAGGATGGTGCTGTTGGAAGATGGTGGAACTTTGAGAGGCAAGGTCATACGGGAGTCCTTAGGTCGCTGGGTATACCCTTGACCTCAGCCTCTTTCTTTTTCTTTTTTGCTCTTTGGCTCAAGATGTAAGCAGGTTTACTTCACTATCTGTTCCTGCCACAATGTGCTGCCTCAACAGGCCCAAAACCTGGGGACAATTGATCATGGACTGAAAACAGTGAGCCAAAATGAATGTTCTCCAGTTAATTATGTCAGGTAATTCATTATAGTGACAGAAAGCTAATATAAAAAATTGGTTCTGAGAGGAAAGTCATAGCTAAGCCTGATAATACAGAAGAGGCTTTCTGTGTGTTTGTGCATGTGTGCGTGCGTGTGTGTGTGTGTGTGTGTGTGTGTGTGTGTGTTGGGCATACTGGGGATTGAACCCAGGGAGCACTGAGGCGCATCTTCAGTCCTTCTCTAATTTTTTTTTTTTTTTGAGACAGGGTCTCACAAATGTGTGCTGGTCTCAAACTTGCAATCCTCCTGTCTCAGCCTCCTGAGATAGTGACACTCTGCCTGGCCGGAGGAGCATTTAAGTTTTGTTTACAGGAAGAACTAGGAAAAATTTGGAGGAACAAGCTAGAGAAATCCTAAAATGCTATAAGCAGAATTTAATGGGTGATTCTGGCAGGGGCTCAGAAGACCAAAATCCTTATGGGAATGTGGACAATGAAGGCCGTGCTTGTGAGGTTTTGGATGAAAATGAAGATTCTATTGGAAACTGGACCAGAGAATATTTTCAATACACTGTGGCAAAAAATTTACATGCATTTTTCTCGAAGTCTTTTTACTTAATGAGAGACTTGGACTAATTTATCTGGCAGAGAAAATTTCTAGGCAGCAAAGCATTTAGGTTGTAGCATGGCTATAACTGGTTGTTTTTAGCTAAATTTACATTAAAAATTGGGATCAAAGAAGATTTGA
This sequence comes from Hystrix cristata, assembly GCA_004026905.1. Classification (NCBI taxonomy): domain Eukaryota; kingdom Metazoa; phylum Chordata; class Mammalia; order Rodentia; family Hystricidae; genus Hystrix; species Hystrix cristata. Next base: position 27,692 of record PVJO010009687.1, on the reverse strand, counting down.
CAAATTTGGTGCCAGGCCAAAAGTGGAACACATGTAAAGATGTGGCCAACGAGGATGCAACTGCTAGAGCTGATATAAGGAAGTCAAGTGCTGTACACTAGACAACTGGAAAGATGCCTGGAGCTCATCTCAGGAGTCTGCAAGGCAGCCCCACCTACCACAGGCCCAAACACGTAAACATGTAAATTTGTTTCAAAGAATTTCCAGGCCAGAATCTTTTTTAAAAAGAGCCCTGGGGTGCCCTCTATTCCCAAGACCATCTTAGAAATCATTTTCCTGGGATTTGTTTCCCTGCATTCAGCCAGTAAGACACTCAGAGGACTCTGCAGCTCTGGTTCAAAAGCAGGTCCTAATACGGCTACTGACAGCTGATCCTCATGTTGTCTATGTGATACTGGTCTTGCAGGCATGCAGTACAGAAGATTTATGAGCTCATGGGGGCTTTATGCTACGTTTAAAGTAAAGCTGGGGGACCTGGCAGTGTGCTCCCAGGTTGGAGTGTGCTACAGGGTTGGAGTGTGCTACAGGGTTGGAGCTGTGGGAGTGAAGGCAAAACTACAAGGGAAAACCCCAGAAATTAGAGATGTGTGTTAGTCAGCTTTCTATTATTATAAAAAGTAAAATACCTGAGATAACTAAATTACAGTGATAAAAGGTTAATTGAGGCTCACAGTTTTAGAGAGTCCAGTCCATAGTTAGGCAAACCCATTGCTTTTAGATATCTGATGAATGTGCCAGATGGCAGTGGGAGGGAGCACATGGCAAAGTAAAACTAGTACAAGTAACACAGCTGGGGCAGAGAGACCACACCCCCCTCCATTCTGCTGAATTTGGGCAACACTGCAGGGCCAATCCTCCTTCCAATGTCCAAAGAGAAGCAGAAAATAAAAATAACAAAGACCCAGTAAATCTCTAAAGCCCTAAACCAGAGCACACACGTTAGATCTCTTGGCCTGAACTTCAGTAACCTTTCCCCACTCCAACCTCACTAAAGGTTCATATACATGGATGAAAGCTCATGTATATGATTTAATCAGAGTGAGTTCTGAGACAGGCATGTGTGTATGGTGCCCCTGAGATGACTCAGCACCCCATCATGCATTCCTGTCAATCAATCCAAAGACCCAGTGAGAGGCACCTGCGGTGGGATGCACATCTATTTAAATCTAAAAGCCTGATTTGTCTGCATCCTGTTGTCCTGACACCATTTTTCTGTTCGTGCCACTCTTTTGTTTCTGTTGGCACAGACCTGCCCAGAGCACACCTTCCCATTATTGTCAATAAATGTAGCTGCTTTTTCTTTTACTATTGGATGTACACTTGCAATTCTTTGCCATACACAAGAATCTGAAATCTATCTCTCAGATCCATCACTTGATACCAAAACTGCTCATCTCATGGTCAGAAAAGCTAAAAGAAAGAAGGGGGTGCACCTTTGAGGGCGTGCTGGCCTTGACCTATGCACCACCCTCTAGACCCCAACTCCAAAAGGTTCTGTGACCCTCTAGCCACACCTTCTTGGGGATCAAGCCTTTAACACATGAACTTTTGGGGGACATTGAACATTCAAACTATAGCTTCAGTGTTTCATGTTCAACATCTTACAAGGCAAGCTGTACTTATTCTATCCCCATAAGTCTACAAAGTCTTATCTCTTCCAGCACTGCTCACAAGTCCAAGTCCACAGCCTCCTGTGAGAGCCGTGGCAAACTTAGCTGTGAGTTGTGCAATAAATAAATACATAAAAAGAAAGTTACACATCTCCATGATACAATGGTGGGATAGGCACAGGGTAAATATTCCTGTTCCAAAGAAGAAGAATAGCAGAACAGCAAAATAGCAAGGAAGTACCAGTCCAAAGGAAGACCACGACCCAGCAGGGCAAACATTAAATCGTGTCTCCTCGTCTGGCATTCAGGGTATACAGTGGAGGGCTGTAGGCTCCACAGGGCTCGGGCAGCCCAGCCCCCACAGCTTTACTGGTTAGAGCCCACTCAGTTTCTCTTCAGGGCAGGTTTTGGATGCTTCTTGCAGACTTCCTTGGCAGGTAGTACACGTTGCTGGCCCCCCTACCTTCCTAAGGTCTCCACTACTGTCTTGGCATTACTCGCACAGCTCGGGTATCACCCTTTCAGGGGCTGTTTGTGGGGACTTTAATTCTGCAACACGCGACCTAGATTTCCAGGTTTTCCTTCAAAATCTTGTTGGAAGCCTCCGAGCTTCCTAACTCGGCATGCCCGCAAACCCAACATTGCAACAAAAAAGCCAATGTATGCAGTCAGCAAGAGGTGCAGCAGACCTGCTTGAATGAAGGGTGCAGCAGCTGAGTGCCTTGCTGGCCGGCTGCAGGGAAAGACCTCCTGAGGCCATGCTGGATATGCAGGGCACCATGGGGCTCTTTTCTGGAAGGATTCTGCCCTGGAAAATCTTGGAAAAAAGTGTGCACTTCTACATCCCTGAGCCTATGATGGCAGTGGCTTTGCTAATTTCTGAGATGCCCTTGAAGCATCTTTCCAGTTGTCCTGGTGCAAAGCACTTGTTTGTTTTTAATCGTTGCTAGCAACCTCACCCTCACTGGTCGCACCTTGACACAGACTCCTTGTCTGTCCAAGCTGCAGTTTTCAAACCTTTCCACTCCACTCCTCTTTGCTCTTGTTGCCACTATGAAGCTGACTAAAAGCAGCCAGTAAAACCATGCCACAGTCTACATGCTTGTGGTTCCTTGAAAGCTCCTCTGTCAAGGAAAGTAGTCCATTACCTTCAAGTTTAACCTCCAGCAAAATATCAAGGCCGAAGAAAATGCACACAAAGTTTTTCACAGTGTGACAGTGATGACGTCTAGTCCACTTTCCAATAGACTCCTCATTTCCACATGAAACCTCATCAGTGCGGTCTTCACTGTTTGTGTTCCTATCTGTGTTCTGGTCTTCCAAGTCCCGTCAAGCCCACTTATAGCCTTTTAGGCTTCCTCCAGCCTGCTCCTGCAAACAGTTCAAATTCTTCCCACAAACCCATGCCAAAGGCTCCTCCACATCATCTCATGTAGAGACACAGTGAGGAGCTCCACACTCAGAACCAACTGGCCATGTTAGCCAGCTTTCCATCACATGAACACAATACTTAAAATAATTAACTCAGTAGGAAAAGGGTTATCTTGGCTCACGGTTTTGGAGGTTCCAGTCTGTAATCAATGTGCACTACTATTTTGGACCTGTGTAAAGGCAGCACGTTACGGTAGAAGCAAAACTACTTACATCACAAGCCACAGAGCAAAGTGAAAGAGGAAGAGGCTGGCATCCCACTGTCTCTGTCAATGGTGTGTCCCTATCCCCTGAGGACCTCCCACAAGGCCCTACCCAGCAAAGGATCTACCACCTCCAAATGGCACCAGCCTGAGGACTAAACACATGGATTTGGGGGCATTCAACATCTAAACTACAGCATTCTGCCCTCAATCCCCAGAAGTTTATGTCCCTCTCACAATATAACATGTATTTAACCTATCCCCAAGCATCCAAAAGTCTTAACTGTTCCAAAAGTTGCTCCGAAGTCCAAGTCTAAAGTTCCCTCTACAACCCAACACAAACTCTTCGCTGAGTCCTCATGCAAGTCTGTAAGCCCAGCACTCTGGGAGGCTGAGGTAGGAGGATCGCAAGTCCAAGCCTGGGCAGGGCAACTCAGTTACTTAGATTCTGTCTCAAAACAAACAAACAAAAAATTTGCAAAGGGAGTGTGGGGATACATCTCAGTGTGAAAGCCCTTGGCTCAATTCTTAGCACCAAAACAAAACAAACAAGAACACATTATATGTTTATAAGATACAGTGATGAGGGCCGGGGATTTAGCTCAGTGGTTAGAGTGCTTGCCTCACAAGCATGAGGCCCTGAGTTCAATTCCCGGTACTAAAAAAAAAAAAAAGGTACAGTGATGAGGGGGCTGGGGATTTAGCTCAGTGGTAGAGTGCTTGTCTAGCAAGTGCAAGGCCCAAGTTTGATCCCCAGCACCAAGAAAAAAAAAAAGATACAGTGATGGGAGAGATATAGAGCAAACATTACTATTCCAAAAAGGAGGAGTAAGAAGATAATAAGGAGGAATCAGTTCAAAGTTAGACTCAAAACCCAGAAGGGCAACAATTAAGCCCTAAATTTCCTTCCTCAGCATTTGGAACACAGTATGACAGAAGGTGGGCTCCCACAGGCTTGGGCAGAGCCGCTCTGCAGCCACACGGTCGCTCTCTCAGATGGAGTTTGTGCATTGCCTCATTGTCTGTGCTTCTTCTTTTGTTTTTGTAGGTACCTAGTTATAGTCTGCATATTGAATGTCTCCTGGAGGGCATATGTTAAAAGCTTGGTCCCCAGGGTGGCAAAAATAGGAAACTAATACAGAAACCCAATGAATTACTTAGTCAAATTAACCTAGATGTTGAAAATTTCCCCCTTCGATCATATTAATTTTTATAGGCTTAAACATAGAAAATAGAAATCTCTAAGATAAAGTTCTCGATAGAGTACAGATCAAACGGCTAAATGTCATAAATGGCATCAGCTCCCTCATGTTTCCTTATCTTTTATCCCTTTTTCTAGACATATCCCTCCTTTCCTTCCTTCTCCCAACACCTTCCACCTCCAGTGAAGGCATCTGTCCAGGTGCAAATTCAGATTCGGGTATCACTTGAAAATCCTTGATAATGCTCACAAAAACCTTAGGATTTTCCTTTCCAGCTATGTACAGTATGGCAGTAATGGGCAGGGGGCAGGGCAATGGCATAAGATGAAAAGAGGGAGGCAAGCAGGGCACAGGTGAACGACCAAGTAAAGGGCAATGGTGGACCTCTCTGTTCCCTTCCTCCTGGCAAACAACCTAACATGTCAGGAGCTAGAAAGCCTCTAGCTAAGAAATGGGCAATAATTGAGGCTTATCCGGTAAAGTCACATACCTTTAAGGATTAGTTTCCTTTCATTCGTTCAACATTTATTGCATGCCCTCTTTGTACCAGGCAGCTCTGTTTGAGGTTCCTTGTGTCTTGGGTGTTGAGGCTCTGCTTTCTCAGACCACAGTTGTAGCAAAGTGCTGTTACATAACATGATAGAGAACAAATATGAGTGGGTCACAGAACGTTCTAGTATGACTTAGGCAAAGAAAGAGGCTTCAGGGAAGAAGTGGCACTCATGCAGGGAATTGAAGGATGAATAGGAGTTGGCCGGGTAGGTCAACAAGTTCATGTAGGCACAGAGAAGTCTGCAGAGGGTTCGGAGGGCATCCTTGGGGTTTGGCCGGGTAGAGGAGCTAAGAGTAGTGCCGAGAACTGCACCTGGAAGAGTCATAGGGGGGATGGAGGAGAGCCTGGAGGTGTAACTGGTAGATGGTGCAGTCTTGGAAGCCCTGGTGTGTGACTTTAGCGTCCAAGAACAAAGAGAAGCTCTTAATAGGTTATAAATACAGGAGACATAGGATCGAGGTTGCATTTCAAGATCATCTGTGTTTTGTTGTGGAGAGTAGGAATGGAGGTCAACACAGTGAACTGAAAGAACATTTTGGATGAATTCCTGGCACCCAGGCAAGAGGTGATGCTGTCTTGGAAGGGATGGTGGCGATGGAGATACCTCGTCACGAGCCCTACTTGATCTTTGCGTCTACTCTTGTTCACAGTTTAGGTTAAATATGAAGTCTTTATCAATGGTGTTTTTCGTGTATTATATATGACTTTTTATTCCTTTGAAAGAAGTAGAATATTATTTTCTATACAGTTGAAGTTGATTTTGGTTCCAAGCCCCCTCCCCATTCTTCTGGAACTTGAAAATTTTATTTCAGTCAATTTGCAGTCTCTCCACCCCTTCCTTGGCGTTGTATCTAAATTTAGGGAGGAAGGTATAGTAAGATTTTGTACAAGGTAGGTGTGGGTGGATAATCTGGTCTCCTTGATCTTGTGCCTACTCTAGAGCCACTGACACATCCTGGGGCTATCACACCTATGGGTAGGAAGGTTCTCCCAGTCTTCTGTGGTAACTTCTTTGCTCCAACCTGATACTTCCTCAGGCCCACTGACCCCCCACACCACAAGTGAAGGGTACTTCGAGTACATAGAAAATGTTCTGCTTCTTTCAAGTGAGCTGGCTATGGACAACACTCTGACACTGTCTCACACAATATCAACATGTCAACTATGTCTCATCTGGTCTAGAACCAGGCACAATGAGTAGGATGAGTATTTTCTTGTTGGGTCTGGGGACAGATTTAAGAGATACTTTGGAGGAAAAATGATTATATTTGACGATCCAAGTTGGGATTCATGTTAGGAATGTGCCTTCAGAAATTATTCCCAGACTGTTTTGCATAAGGAACTGGGTAGTACCTTTTAATGAGACAGGGACCTTGGAAGAGGAGCAGGTATGGGACAGTGGACTGGACACATGAAGTCACTTGACATGAGGTGTCTGAAATATCCAAGATGAGAGACCGAGGAAGTACTTGGTAATGGGGGGGGTGCTAAAGCTTAGAAAAGAGATCTTGGATTCAAAATACACACACACACACACACACACACACACACACAGGTTTTTTCATTGTAAAAGTAGTAGTAGTGGAAGCCACGGGACAGCATGAGATCCCCTGGAGAAAGAGAAAGAAAACAGCTAAATGAGAAGAGGATTTGAGAAAATACTGGGGAATATTAAAAACTGGAGTAGAAGGAGGAGGGCTTGAAAAATAGCTATGGAGGTAAGAGGATACCATGAAGAATGTCATGAAACAAAAGTCACAAAAAGAGAGTTTCAAGGGAAGGAGAGTAGTTAGCAATGTTAATGTCACCTCTGAGAGATGGAGCAAGATGGAACTTGAAACGTATCCTTTGGGTTTAAAAGACCTGGGTGATCTCAAGAAAGAGCCATTCCAGAGTATGGAAGTTAGTGTCTAAATGGACACCTGGCAGATTCACTGTTAAAAGGACCAAATTAGGAAAGATTTCTGTAACTTCAACAAAGCTTAAGAACACACTTCAAATGGCTCCAGTTGATGCACAAGTAAATTAACGGCCTGCTAGAACAAACTCTGTCACTTTTAACAAGGACAACAAAATCTAGTGCTTAATAAAGGAAAAAAATTATAGTTCTCAGCATCCAATAAAAAAATACCACAAAGGAGACGTGGGAAATTGGGACCTATAACCAGAAGCAGACAATCAGTCAATAGGAATAAACCCAAAAATGAAGTGATGATAGAATTAGCAGATTAGCAGATGAGGATTTCAAAATCAGTTATCATAAATATGTCCATGTATTTAATGAAAAAAAATGACTATAATGAGACCTGAAAGATATAAATAAAGAAAATATAAACAATCATATCAAAGTTCTTTTTTGTGAAATACTTCCAGCAAATCCCAGCTCTGCCACTCCTTTCTACATTTTGTTTCACACAACTTTGTATGAAACAAACTCATTGCACGGAAGTATTTTTAAATTACCTTGGGGTGTATACTAAAATGTCCTTGACCAGGGAACAGGCAGGTATGCTGTGATTGAATTCCAGATGCGCTTCTGCCCCAGACTGTTTATAAAAACTGGAAGACTTTCTGGTCTCTGAGTCCAGAGCAGCTGGCTGGGGCCGTAGGGATGCACAGGCCATGTGCTCTCTAGGACGAGAGGGTGTTTCTGGTCCAGCTGCCCAACTGCTCCTTCTGGACCTGAGGTCTAACAATCCTCATCCCTGGCTGGTGCAGCTTCTCACGACTGCTGGCCATATTATCGCAGTTTCTCCTCTCTCAAATGACCCCCTGGGGAGCCTCAAGCCAATTTTTAAGAAAGTCTTACAATGAAAAGAGGAATGTTCATTAAAAAGAAACATTAAAGTTCAGGAGCTCGTTTCACTATTTGTGAAAATCTTTTTCTTACAGGCATTGATATCTTTATTAATTATCAAGCAATTTAGAGTTAACAGAGAAGGGCTGAGTCTTCTTACCCAGCTGTGAATCCCCATCCAGGAGATATGGGTTTCCTTGAAAGATACACAGCCCATTAACATAACCCTTAAAGTAAAATTTTCAAATTTGAAATGTTCTAGCTATATTCTCAGCTTTTCCGAGTTTGTTCCCCTGGCAAGAACTCATCAGTTCACATGACATCAGTCCATACATGACTGTAGTTCCTAAAATGTTACTACAGGGTGAGCATCCCTAATGCAAAAATCCAAGATTTGCAAGATCCAATATGTTACGAAATCCAAACTTTTGTGAGTGCCAACATGACATTGTAAGTGGAAAATTCCACAGCTAACCTGACATGACTTCACAGGCGAAACACAGTTGCACACTGCATGAAATTACCTTCAGGAGATATATACATGGTATATATGAAACACGGATGAATTTCACATGTAGTCTTGGGTCTCATCCTCAAGATGTCTCATTATGTTACAACATTCTCGAATCTGAAAACACTGAAATCTGAAACGCTTCTGGGTCTGAGCATTCCAGATAAGGGATACTCAATCTGTACTAAGCTTACACTTTAAAATTCTAAACGATTAGACACATTTCTGTTTAGAATCTTAAACAGAAAACTCATTTATTTTGGTGCTGCCCCATGGCCGTATGGGAAGTAGAGATCATGTTTTTAGCTACTCCCTGGATGAGGGAAAACAGAAATGAAGGTCTCAGATGAGTGTATCAGGCTGTCACACTCATATCTGGTGGCAGCTGGTCACCTGTTGGTGGGACCGGCAGAGAGCCCTGGGACTAACTCCATCCTGCCCTTCGGTATCCAACGTCAGGCAGACTCTCTCTGTCAGAACATCTTCTTCCCCTGCAAGCTACTTCATTAAAGAGAAAACCTCTCTGCTTAAGTGACGTTTAGTTATCAGTTTGCATTTCAATATCTAACAAATTAAAAACTAAACACCAAGGCAATACATTTCTGTTATATGTTGCTCTCAGAGATACTCAACTCCTTGCAATGAAGTGCATTTTTTTGCCTCACAAAAACACAAGCTAAAAGGAGAAATGATAAAACTAAAAACAAAATGACTCAAGTATTTTTATTACCATTCTATTAATTCACTGTATTCCATAGATACTTTATTCTTAAAAATATCACCTTCCTTTTTTTTCTTCATCTAATTACCTCTTCATTTCATCCTCAGGGGACTTGTCTCCACCACAGGAGGAAGATGAAAAGGAAAAGGATAGCTGGTCATCAGGACACTGGACGTGCAAACGCCACATAACTAGGGATGCAGTCACTTCATAGGCCAGCGACCCAGCTGAAAGATCATCCATCATCTTCCAACATCATCTGAAATTTAAAATGTACTTCCAAAGGAATTGTTTATTGCTTTGACAGCAAATAGCAAAAACAGTAAACCAAAGGACAAAACAGCCTTTAGTAGCTTGTTGGGGCGCTTCTGGAGGGGTGCATCGCAATTAGCCATATGCTAGACTTTTACAGCCCAGTAAGAAACAGGCCTGAAGGTCGTTTTTCAGATCAAAAGCAGAACAGGCATGAGGAAAGAATAATACCCAAGCAGGGATTCTGCATGGAAGACAAGGTAGGCTTCATTCAAAGTACGTCCCTATCCTAAAACTGTCAAGGGTCCAATACAAACACACTTAACACAAAGGAGTTAGAGTACAAATTGTTACACAGTAATATTTTTAGATAAGAAAAAGTCCTTCACAGTCAGGAAACTATTCCAATAGTGGTCTTTGGTAGTGTGGCAGAGGGAGCACAAACTTTTGAGAAAATGGTTTCATATACCGTTCTGCCCATCATGTGACTTTTGGTTATGTTCCTTAACTATCTTAAGCTTTTTTTTTTTTCCTTGTGACTCGGGGCATTGACTCACAGGGCCTTCACACTGAACCCAAAGCTTTCACACTGAGCTACATCCTTAGCCCTGTCTATTTTTTATTTTAGACAGGATCTTGCTAAATCACTAAGCTGCCCAAGTTGGGCTCCGTACTTGCAGTCTTCCTGCCTCAGCCTCCCAGAATGCTGACATTACAGGTGTGGGCCATCAGTCCTAGCTCATAGCCTTGATTTATCATTTTTATAATGTGAGTGTTGGACTCAGTGATTTTTAAAATTAGTATTCAAAATGCACTGGTGTATGCGTCTAAAAGAACCTTGCACTCTCACTTTTCTGAAAAAACTCACAACTTTCCTTAGATTTGCAAAAGGTCCTAGGACTAGCAAAAGGTAAAGAAGAATCTTGGCCTGTACATCTATATAGGGACACTGAGAATATTCAGTCTTGAGTTGGAACAGATAAATTACAGGAGGATTTGATTTGCTCTGTTTGGCTGAGAATAAGACACCCTTCTCAAGCAGATGAAGACTGATAACGAAGATGAGTTCACAGTGTGTAAAATGCAATATGATCCTTTGGCTCAAATCACTGCGTGCCAGTAAATTAGGGATTGGTTCTGAAAATCATGCAAATTCTCTTTGTGGATTTGAGCATTATTAACTTCCTACTAGGTGACATTCACCATAGGGAGAGATTTGGCTACATTCTTCCCAAGGCAAACAAGGTCGCGCAGAAGAGTCATTAGACTGAAGCAAATTTAACAGCTACCTTCCTCCTCTATAACCTACTTGGCTCAAGGTGCTGTTTTGATTTAGGGCTGATTTCATGAAGGTAGCACCTATGCAGTCCCCACAATCTACAACTCCTCCTTCCTTGATCTTACCCCACCCAGCCCATCCAGTCCTGCTGCAAGGAGGCAACGTCCTTCACAGGAATGCGAGTTCCACAAGGGAGGGACTTTACGTGGTTTAACACTGTACAGCATTCTCAGCAGCACGACAGTGCCTAATGCAGGACAGGTGCCCAGCAACCACTGGGAAGGAGTATCAATACTCACAATTTTCAGAATGTTTTAGGAGTCGTGACCTCTCCTTTCTGAGCCTGAGTAGATTCAGTGTTTTGAATCTTCGGCTTCCTATTTTCCGGAAGTAATATAAACTGCTGTTCCTAATTTAGAAAGCCCAGGTTGGGCTAAGACTGTCGATTTGAGGGTTATCATCACCCTTGTGCAACATTCTACCCACTAAAGTGGTTCAGGCAGTTCCGGGAAGCATTTATACCTTAATTCTTGGGAATTATGAGGCATTGGTCCCTATAATGTGCAAATTTTCATCTATCCTACTGAATCATAGCCTCAATGTGACCCCATGAGTATGACAAATCCATCGTTTCAGCTTGTTTTTCCTAGTTATAGAACTCTCCTATGTACAAAATAGCAGCAGCAGCAATAAAAGCAGAAACAACAAGCCCACTGACACTTCCATTAGAGATGGGCACTCAGGAATGAATTTGTTAAATTAAATAAATGCCCTATTATCTAAGCTTAGTGCCTCTTGGACAACATGTAAAATTGGACTTTTAGCAAGCAAAACAATTTACTATGTAAATTCAAACACAATGAATGGCTAATGTCCCTTATATTTCATCTCTCTTCTTTAAGCTCCTAAATTTTAGACCCAGCTCTATTTATATGCTTTTGTTTTATTGTTAAGGTTTGAGGCCTGGAAACAGTCAATTTCTCCATATTAAATTCGGATCTATTTTAATATATGTTTTTCACCCACTTAGCATATTTTTGAGTGAGTTGTTGCTTTGAGAGGCTAGAAGACAGAGAAACAGCTATCTCACTGCTAATTTCATTTTTCTTCTTACTTCTCTTCTATTTGTCTTCTTGGTCCTTTCTTCCAGGCATCCAAGCAGAAATATTCCTGGGTGTCTTGTGATCTGTTTATTCCCATCAATTTGTTGTGTTTGGATCAATTTAATGGTGACACAGGTAACTGTACTTTGGTTATCTTTATTAAGGTATGTATGTCGCTGTAACATGCTCACACTAAAGCATGAACAGAAGTTTACACAGAAGAAAAATTTCTTCAAACTTTTAAAAAATGCAGTATCTCTAGTTACCTTTAGGATGGCACAGAACACTGACAAACAAGGATTTGAAAGATTCCTTAACATATATGGAGTCTATTATCTTGCACACCAAATTTTAGTAGCCATCTGGGACACCAAATTACCAATGAAACAAAAGATATGACAGTGATTAGACACACAAGTTTTGTAATTTTTAAAAAAAAGAAGATGGTGATTCATTATATTTGCTTGCAAACTTTATGTAATTTACCAAAAAACTTTAATCCTTTTTCCCTCTCATGGATCAGAAGTTATGTACTTGATACACACTGTAGTCTAAACATATTTTAATTTCTTATCACTAAAAACACAGAGATGGACCTTAGTCCTGAATTATAAAAGAAAGATGCAGGTACTACAAAAGCATGGCAGAAAAAGACTTAAAAAGAAGAAAAATAAGAAAAAACAGTCTGATGGGGAAAATCTGCTCTCAAAATAGAACTCTTTTCTAAGAGCCACAAATGCAGCACAGTACCTTGAACTTCAGGAGAGCTTTAATTAGTCTGGCTTATTCTTTAGCGGCTTGTTCTTCAGCGCATGCTCAGGAGCTCCTGCTCACAGTAAAGGAGGGCCTGCAGAACTAGCAGGGGCCTGGATGGGTCAAGGGGGAAGGGCAGGATCTTAAAGGGGTAACACTCATTTAAAAGAGCAATGCCTGCCAGTCCCACCATTCTTTCCATAGGCCCCTCAATCTTCCACTACAACCTAAGGCATCCTATTCCCTCTCCCAGTTAGTAGACCTTACTCTTCTAGTTTGGCTGTCAAGACTAAATGTAGGAGCTATTCCCGAATTCGACCTATTAGCATCTGTAACATACTATAAAGTTGTTACAGATTTTACTTAAAATTTGATTTCACTTCTCCATTTCTGTTGCCATCTTCTAGGTTAAGCTGTCACTGGGTCTCATCTGGGCCATTACAACAGTCATGCAACTGGCGTTACATACATTTTTCACTTCCAAATCACATGCTGCCAAACTGTCTTATTTAAGTCACATCACTCTAACTTAGAACCATCCTCAGGTTCCCCGTCACCTGCACGACATGGGACCTCATGCCAGCCGCTCCTCAGGCTAGTTTCAGTTCTCACAGCAACATTCTTCTGGTGTACATGGCCCAGTATAAGTGAATAAAGTGAATACATAAAAGAGGTCTGGGCCCTCTTCAAATGTATTCACTTTTAGGGAGCAAGCTGAAATAATCCAATTTCTACCTAACACTTTTATTAATTTAACTATACGTCGTATAAAATATTAATTTTTGAGTATTGGTTTTTTTACTTGAGCACATCATGATAGCAAGAAAAAAATTACAAGTTAAAAAAATGACTATTTTCAAAATAGAATGAACCCATGTCAGATATTTTATTTAGTTCAATAATTGATGAGGAAACTGGTAGGAATGATAAAGCTGGTTCTAAGAGCATTTGAGGAAATGGTTTTAAAGAAAAAATGTATGTTTGAAAAGGAGAATTAGATATGAAATGAGTTAATACGCCATAGGGGAATGAAGTCATAGATTATTTTCTTATTGAAGATCATCATTTACATCTCTGCCATAAAAAACCCTACAAACTGAAGTGTAACTTCACAATATCTGCCTTTTTTTTTTTTTTTTTTACTAGTAAATAGCAAAGTCAAAGGCAAGTAAATAATCCTGGGATCCTGGAGAAGCCCTGTTAGATAATGTCTTATTTCTATATTGCAAGAACATGCAATAAACTTCTTTCTTTGTTATTGTTTTCAAGTTAAGGAGAATATTTTTTAACATGGAATTTTTTTTTTTCTAATCAAAAAACGTTACATGAATCTTCTACTTCTGTGCTTTGGAGATGGTGATAGTTACTTCTTGAGTCATCTAACAAGGTTTTCAGAAAAGAAGGCAGTATAAAAATAGTTTTAATAATCCAGCAGAGGGCTAGAAAGTTAAAATAAGATGGCAAACAGCAAAAACAAAAGGAGATACTAGAAATAATTTCAATTACATAAATCACAAGAAATATAAATGAATTTAACTCACCTATTAAAAGACAGAGGGTATCAAATTGGATGGAATAAAAGAAGCCCCCCTTTCATAAACATGCCTAAAAAAGAGCAAAACTAAAAGGATTAAAATAAAAAGATGCCACACGAATAAAAGATTATAGGGAAAGAAGTAACAACAACAAAATAATGCAGCAAAATTAGTATTAGACAAAATGAAAATGAAGGCAAAAATCATTAAAAGAGAAAAAAGCATCTTTATCATGATAAAAAGAAGGACTAACCTATCAAAAAGAAAAGAGAATTTAAAAAGTTAGAAGAAACAATAATTTGGAAAATCTGGATAAATTCATTAAAACTGATATGTTCATACAGGAAAAATTCGGTAATAATACAGATCACTTAAATAAAATTAACAAGTTTGGTCTAATAGGCTATAAAAAATCCTACTTCCAACAAAAGGAAGCCATATTATTTTCAATACACATGATACATTTTTTAAAAATGGCCAGGTGTGGTGGTACACGCCTATAATCCTAGCAGTCTGGAGGCTGAGGCAGGAGGATCACCCAGAATTCAAGGCCAGTCTGGGTTACGTAGCAAGTTTGAGGCCAGCCTGCCAGCCTGAAGTACACAGGGAGATCCTGTCTCATAAAAACCAGAAAACAAAACAAGAAAACAGAGGACCAGAGGAGAAAATGACAGAGTGGTGATCAGCAGCAACATTCAGCCTCTCCGAAAATAAATTTGGCAAAGAAAAAATAGAAGTTGGAGAGACGGACCACAAAGCAGAAGAAAGAACAAAAAATTCTGGACTCTCCCTGTCTGGCCGCTCCTGGGAAGGGGATTGTGGTTCCACAGAAGCAAGGTCAGTGCCCAGGCCCGTGCTCAGGGAGACACGGTGGTGGACTGGGCCTGCGCACGGGCCCCAAGAGGAGCCTGAAGCTGTTGAGAAACAAAGCAGTGCGGGGTTGTGCTCCGAGGGGACCAGTCTGCATACAGGAAGGAAGCAGCCAGAGAGGGATTCCAGTGTGGGTGCCTGTCGCATTGCCAGAGGATGCTTAATCGGGTACCACTCCAGGAAGGGGCTGGTTGTTTAAATCTAGGACTCAGAATACCTGAAAAACAATTCCACCTCAGGTTCCCAGTCTTACCCACCAAAGTGACCGGTGAAAGCCAGTGATGGGAGTCAGCCACAGACAGGGAGTGGATTAGAAGGAGATCCCCTGAGAAGCTTAAACTCAGGGTAGGAAGGACACAGGGTCCGCCTCCCACAGCGCCGGCATCAGGTACTTGAGCCACTGCACTGTTGCCTACACCCACAGCAGATCTGAGGACTGGCTGCCTTCCCTGTCTGCCAGCGTGAGCAAGGACCCGTCTCAGCGTGGACACTGCCGCAGCCTAAGGGACCTCTGGGACGAAGGGAGGACCTCACAAACCCCACAGGCCGCAGGCCAGGCAGAGAAACTGACTTGCTGGACTCAGAACCGTGGATCATTCAAAAATACAGAGAAATTTGTTCTTTTTTCTGTTTTTGGATTTACTGTCTTTTTCTTTTCTTTTCTTCTCTTCTCTACTGGTTTATTGGGGTTTAGGGAATTTTCCTTAGTCCTTTTTGTCCTTTTTTTCTTTCTGCATTTTCTTGCTTCTCTCTTCCTTTAAATTTTTTATTCTCCACATTATTTTTTTCTTCCTTTTTTCTTTTATCTATTATTTCTTGTTTTTTTTTTTTCTGTTACCTTTATCTAATTCTATAAATATTCTTGTACTCCTTAACAGGATCCTTTGTCTCATTTTTCTCTCCTCTTTCTCATCTCTTATTGTTTAACTTTTTGAAGTTTTCTTCTTGCATTCTCCCATTCCCAACTCTCTATATCTTTAATATTATAACCATTAAGCTTTTTCAACCTTTAGATAAATAAACTCTATGTTATTACTGTTGAATTCTTTTTTATTGTTAGTGGAGGTAGAGTCATCACGTTTAGTAGAGATTCGCTATATGTCAATATTTGGATAGTCTTAGTATTTTTAATATAATTACAGATTTCTTTTCTGTGTTAAGGGTAGTACATTATTGGTTCTTATGGTATATTAGTAACTAGTTTCTCTTGGAAGTTATTATTGTTACTGATTTACTTGCTTTTGCCAGTGTGGCATAGTTGTTTGATTAATAGGTTTTTTACGTGTGACAATATCCAGATTACCTTTGTGTCATTAACGACACTGTGATCCATTCCTGAACAACTGGGTGCTGGTCCAATTACACTGCATCCTCCCTTCCCAAGTTAACACAGGCGGTCACACTGCGACAGAAGTAAAGGACTACAGTTAGCCATGCTCAGAATGCATCAGTCAAAAGCAGACTAACTAAAGAGAGCTCCATACTAGCAACAAAGTCTTTCCACTATAAGTGACCAAAAACCTAAGCACAAAACAAAAAAACAGTAGAAACCTGAGAAGGCGAGCCAATAAAATGCCTCCAGAAACTCCCAACTGCTTCGAAGCTGTTCCATGTATCATGGAAGGGAAAACAAAATCCACATACCCAAAATATTGGAAAGGATAACAAAAGAGACTAAAAAGCAGATTGAGGGGTTGGGGATTTAGCTCAGTGGTAGAGCACTTGCCTGGCAAGCACAAGTCCCTGAGTTCAATCTCCAGTACCCGCCCCCCAAAGAAGCAGATCAACAAGGTGCTCAGTGGGCTTGCAGAAGATATAACTAAGTGAATAATGGATGTTGTAAACCAAACGATCAGGGAGATTACAGAAGACACTGATAAGAAGCTAGTCAAGCTAAACAAAATGATACACAAATGAATGACCAGCCTAACAAAGAATTAGAATCCACGAAAGTTTCCTAACAGAGATCCAAAAGATTAAAAATTATATTGAAAGTATGGGCAGCAGAAGTAATCAGTTTAAGGACAGAATATCAGAATTAGAAGGTAGGAATGATTTCAATGACAAGTTACTTAAAGATACCTTAAAGATAATAAGAGGACATGAAAAATAGATCCAACAACTGCTATATGATGGGAAGAAGGCTAATCTAAGGTTAATTCAAATAAGTGAAATATCAGAACACAGCACAGATGGCATAGAAAACCTGTTTACAGAAATAATAGCAGAAAACTTTCCAATAGCAGGGAAGAATTAAACATACAGATAAATGAGGCATATAGAATCCCAAATAACCTCTGCGTATTACATCATAGTCAAAATCCCAGAAGTTCAACATGGGCAGAACCTGAAAAGCTATTAGAGAAACGCAAAAAAATCCCTTTTAAAGGTAAACTCATTAGAATTACAGCAGACTTTTCAACACGAACCTTAAAGGCCTGGAGTGAAGTGTTTCAAGCCCTAAAAGATGTCAGCTTCCAAACCAGACTTACATATTGTACAAAATTTTCTTTCAAAATTGATAGAGAAATAAGGTATTTCCACAACAAAGAACACTTCAAGAAATTGATGACCATCAAACCATCAGTACAAAAATTCTGAAGGGTGTCTTAGAAAGAGAGAGATGAAGGCAACAAGCCAAAAACTCTCAGAATGAATACATCAGCCAGAGTGAGCAGTTAAGCAGGAAAGAGAGAAAAAAAAAAAAGGAAGGAAGGAAGGATATCAGCAACAAGAAAATAATGCAATGACAGGAATAAGTCAACACCTTTCAGTAACCACTCTCAACGTGAATGGTCTCAATTCCTCAATCAAAAGACACAGATTGATAGAATGCATCAAGAAACAAAACCCAACAATATGCAATATACAAGAAACATATTTAACCCAAAAAGAAACTCACAGATCAAATATCAAAGGATGGAGGACAATAGTCTATGTAATGGGAACCTGGAAAAAAACAGGAGTAGCTATTCTACTTTCAGACAAAGTAGACTTCAAGCCAAAACTGATCAAAAGAGGCAAAGAAGGGCACTACCTATTGGTAAAGGGAACAATCTGACAGAAAGAAATAACAATTATAAACACATATACACTAAACACTGGCAAGTCCAACCTAATAAATACTACTGGACATAATAAGTCAGATAAACACCAACACAATCGCAGTGAGTGACCTCGATATCCCTTGTCAGAAATGGAGAGATCAAAAAAATCAACACAAAAAATTCAACGAAGAAGTATCAGAGTTGAACCACACCTTTGAACAAATGGAGGTAATAGAAATTTTCAAAGTGTTCCACTCAACAACAGAATACATTCTTCTCAGCAGCACATGGGACTGTTTCCAAAATAGACCACATACCAGCCTATAAAGCACACTTAAGTAAATACAAAAGAATAAAAATTATCCCATGCATATTATCTGATCATAGTGCAATGAAACCAGAAATCAGTGGCAAAAGAAACCACAGACATTATGCAAACATAAGGAAATTAAACAATACCCTCTCGAATAATTAATAGGTCATAGAAGAAATTAGACATTTCCTAGAATCAAAAGATAATGACAGGGGTTGGGGATTTAGCTCAAGTGGTAGAGTGCTTGCCTGGTAAGCACAAGACCCTGAGTTCGAGCCCCAGTGTGTGCGCGTGCACACACACACCACACACCACACACACACGCACACACCCACACAGATAATAACTGTATAACATGCCAAAACTTATGGAACACAATGAAAGCAGTTCTAAGAGGAAAATTTATAGCTATAAATGCTCACATCAGTAAAGCAAAGTGAGCCCAAATAAATAACCTCAAAGTTCTAGAAAAACCTCGAAGTCCTAGAAAAACAAGAACAATCCAAATCCAAAGTTGGTAGAAGAAAAGAATTATAAAATTAGAGCAGAATTAATAAAATTGAAACAAACAAACAAAAAACTCCACACAGAATCAGTAAATCAAAGAGCTGGTTCTTTGAAAGAATGAGCAAAATAGAGAAACTCTTAGCCAATTTTTACCAAGAAAAGACCCAAATTAGTGCAATTAAAAATGAAAAACGTAAAATCACAACAGACTCTGCCAAAATCCAGAAAATTATTAATAACTTATACTGTAGTAAAATGGAGACTTCAGAAGAAATGGATAGATTTCTAGATATATATGAACTATCAAAACTGAACCAAGAAGCTATAAAAACCCTGAATAATCCAATATCAGGCAATGAGTTTTGAAGAAGTAATTAAAAAAAACTACCATCTAAGAAAAGGTCTAGTCCAGATGGCTTCACTGGCAAATTCTCTAAGAACTTTAGGAAAGATTTAATGCCAATACTCCTCAAATGCTTTAATGAAATTAAAAAAGGAAGAAGTACTCTCAAAGTCATTTATGGAAGCACACTTAATCCAAAAAGAAATTTACGGATTAAACATCAAAAGTGGAAAGCAATATTCCATGCAACAGGGAACCTGGAATAGAACCCCAATTGCACAAGAAATAATACCAAGAATAGACAGATGGGATTCACGTCAAATTTAAAAGCTTCCAGTCAGCAAAGGAAACAATCAACAGACTGATGAAACAACCTGCAGAATGGGATTTTTTTTGCAGCTATTCTTCAGAAGGACTAATACCTAGAATATGTAAAGAACTCAAAAAAACTAGACTCCCAAAATAAATTAAAAAACAGATACCTGAAATGAACAGATACTTCTCAGAAGAAAAAAAGCAAGTGGCAAATAAACTCATGAAAAAATGTTCAACATATCTGGCCATTAGAGAAATGCATATTGAAGCAACATGGAGAGTCTACCTTACTCCAGAAAGCATGGCTATCATCAAGAAATCAAATAATAACAAATGCTATCAAGGCTGTGAGGGAAAAAAAGAGCCCTTCTACATTGTTGGTGGGGATGTAAACTAGTACAACCATTATGGAAATCAATACGGAGATTCTTAAAAGAACTAAAACAAGAAATTCCATTTGACGATCTATTTCC
The DNA here is from genome assembly GCA_004026905.1 of Hystrix cristata. Taxonomy (NCBI): domain Eukaryota; kingdom Metazoa; phylum Chordata; class Mammalia; order Rodentia; family Hystricidae; genus Hystrix; species Hystrix cristata. The sequence continues at coordinate 7,874 of PVJO010009687.1, read as the reverse complement.
CTTGTAGGTATCTTTCCCAAAGTGTTAAAGATATGATATTCCAGCGTTACATGCACACCCATGTTTATAGCAGCACAATTCACAATAGCTAAATTGTGGCAGCGGCCTTTATGTCCACCAACAGATGAATGGAAAAAAATGTGATATTCTTATACAGTGGAGTGTATGAAATGGACTCTGACATCAAGAAGGAGAAACTTCAGTCATTTGTAGGGAAACTGATGCACCTTGGGACCATAATATTAAGTGAAATAAATCAGACTTACGGGCTTAAATGTCACATGGTTTCTCTTATATAAGAAATTCAAAGTAAAAATAAAGAGCAAAATAAAAGACAACAGGAAATAGTGAGACAGATCTTTTTCAAATAGGAAGAGCACCAAGAGATGGAGGGGTAGGGAAAAGGAGGAGAGAAGAAGGGATAAAATAATTAAGATGTGTTATGTACATGTACCAACTCTCCACAAGCAATGTGATCATTATGTACTACAAACATGTATTAATAAAAAAAATTTAATGACTGCATATTAAGTCACAAGAAAGCTCAAGTTTCAAGCTATAATTTTATACTTATTCATAAAAATTTAAATTAATAATCAGCAATTTAAAAATGGTTAAAAAATGGTTAAAAGTTGCAGCAGCCTCTAACTGGCAACTTTAAAAAGCACTAAAAATAGCAAAAGTACCACATAAAAATTTTTATGAAATAGAGCAAAGTAGTACATAGAGCCTTCAAGGTATATAGCATTCAATATAATTATCCTTTTAAAAAAAGACATTTGAAAACAAGCTAAACTTTCGAGTCACTTAGTAAAAGAATTAGAGTAACAAGAGGAAGAAATGAAAGAAATGAATTCATTTAACCTATGAACTGTAGTCTATATTCTAATATATAGAATATATTTCTATAAGTCTCTAGAAAGAAATAGGAAAAAAAAATCACAAAACAAAAAAAAAAAGGCTTTTAAAAAGTAGACAAACTTCCAGACACGACTAACACAAAGGAAACCAAAAAGAGGGACGATATTAGGAGTAAAAAATGGAACATAAATACAGCTATAGCATTTTATTAAAATCCTAAGGGAACAGTATTAACAAGTTTATTACAAAAATAGAAGAGTTAAATAAAATTGAAAGATTTCAAGAAAAAATAACTAAAAGTGATTTAAGAAGAAACACGAAACCATACGCCCCCCAAAAGATACCTCCTGCTAAACAAGCTAACTCTACAATGTTAAAGGAGAGTTTTATGAAACATTTACAACTCTTGTTTTAAGCCACTATAATCTTTTGATTTTCAACCCACTGACATCCAACTACCTTGATTATCCTTCTAACTGCTAAAATAATTAGGTAGGTAACCAGTAAAAGTAGCTACCGGTAAACTTCAACAGACATCATCATTAATGGAAAATTAGAAGCATAACGAGGATGCTGTCAACAAAGATAGCTGTCGGTCGCCATTTCTATTCAATATTACATTAGGGCTTGTGGTCAGGACAGTGGAATACCATGCAGCTGTTAACAAGAACACTAAACAAAAGAATAGGCTTGGGGTGGAGGCATAAGAGGACTGAGGCAGGTGACCAGTACCCCGCACCCTCCCCCCATCCTGCCACATCTTTTCTTCCCTCTCCAGTGTGGCAAACTGCCTTTCAATACCTTGGCAACAGACTGGTCTTTCCTCTTCTGTACCGACTTTACACCTCCTTGCACACTTCTGTGAGGCCCAGCTGTGGCAGCTGTCGCCGGCGGTGCCCAACCCACGGCTGGCGCAGAGGCGTGGAAACCAGCGCGCGCGCTTCCCAGGCTGCGCCGCCCCGCGCCACCCGGGCTCCAGCGGTTTGCGCGGCAGGACGCCTCCCCCCAGCGCCGACCCGCGTGGCCGCGGCCCTCCCGAGCTCCGGGGCGCCGTCCCGCTTCCTCCTCCTCCCGCCCGCGCGGCGGCGCGCACGGCCGCGCGCTCCTCGATTATCGCTCGGACTCCCGCCGGGAGCCCCGAGGCGGGCGCGTCCCCCGCCCCGCCCGCTCCGACGCCCCCGCGCCCGAGTCCGCCGACTCGCAGGCCGCGCGTGGTCCCGGAGCCCCGCCTCGCCTCGCCGCGCGGGCCGCGCCCGGCATGGAGGTGGAGGAGGCGTTCCAGGCGGTGGGCGAGATGGGCGTCTACCAGATGTACTTGTGCTTCCTGCTGGCCGTGCTGCTGCAGGTGAGTGGCGGCCGCCGCCCGCGGGCCTCCCGCTCGGGGAGGCCGGGCCCTGCTCCCCAGGCGTGGCCGGCGCCGGGAAGGGCCGGCGGGGCGCGGCTCACAGGCCCGAGCCCGGCTTCTCACTGGGCCTGCTGCCCTGCCAGCTGCAGTGGTGACGAGGATGTGTGTGGGGGTGCTTGGGCCCGGGAGCTGGTTAAGGAGGGGCGCAAAATTATGTTACCTGGAATGCGCTGCAAAAATGAAAGGGAACTGTTACCCTAACCTGTGGCGCTGTCACCTTGGAATCTAGGACATAGCCCTGAAAACCCACACACAAGTGGTCGCATCTAGGGCAGCCTCCTTTGGCTCCTACCAACTTTTTCTGGGTTTGAGAGAGCTTCCAATGCCGGGGTTTTTCAATGCATAGGATTTATTTCCGAGTTCTGCTAGGTCATTCAGCCGTCAGAACAGCCCTGGGGTGAGATTTTTATGAGTCAAATAGTGCCATCCGCAAGGTGTGTTTAACCTTGTGGAATCTCTTATTTGTGTAAAATTCCCAGAACCTACTTATAAGCACAACTGAAGAATATGGATTGCATGTTCCAAAAGTCACTGCAGGTTAACTTTGCTGGTCAGAAGTTACCCCTGCCAATTTAAAGAACCCATTTCACATCAGTTGCTTCTGTTTTAAGACATTCCATCCAAAGTCCTTTGTTAGCCTCTCCCCCTTGTATACAGTGTGTGAGCCTCCCTCTGTTTCTTCAGTGTGCACTTTACATGAGTGTGTGGCATATGCTTAGTTGAGGGCTGCAGTGGTGAACAAATCCCAGTTCCTCTTCTCAAGAGGCTTGTAGTCTAGTGGCGGTGGGAGGGGGCGGGCTGACAAAGTTAACTGTGGTGATGTTAATCTATGGGAAGTGCAGGGTGATCATGGGTAAAACCACTGGTTCTCAAACTGTGTCAATCTTGCACAAGGCAGTGGTGCAATGGGAAGATTGGGGGTTGGGGGAGAGACTAGAGGTTAACATATAGAGTCTCTTTCTTCTGTTAAAATATTTGAAAGTTAAATTAATTTCATCACCAGCCAGAAAAATGGTTCAAATGATGGGCTGATACCTGAGACAGTTCTCTTAACAGAGCAAGTTTTCAGCTCAGAAATAGGCAGTATTCTCAAGTTCTTTTAAGCTCATTGTTTTAGGTTTAAATGTACTTTATCCATGGAGGAAAAAAATGTTCATGCTAAATTGTAAGAGTGTTTAATACAGATAAAACAATTGCAGTTATGATATCTGATCTTTATAATGGTTTCTTGTTCTCTAAGCAAGAAACCAAGAACATAGAACTCTTCTGAGTGAGCCTCCCTTACCGTCTCCCTATTCCTGTCTTCCACTTCCTGTGTTGTTATGTTCTTACTTGCCTAGCCAGGTGTCTCCTGATTTGGAATAAGTTTGTCTTAAGTGGAGTGTGGTATTGACAAGGCTGGTGTTCTGGGTCAGGACTTGTTCAGCTTCTCTACTTGCTTTTGTTTATTGTTGACCCATTTGGTTTGAGTTTGCAACCAAAGCCCATGACCAGGATCATTCCCTAAACTTTGGCTGACGTATGATCAGTATTCCTACAAGGCCCACGTCTTAGAGTGTTATTAGTAATACGTGCCCATTTGCTTGTAGGTGTGGGCTGGGGAGGTGCCCTAGCCATTTCTGTGCCACTTTCAGAGTCCAGGCAGGATTCTGTTACTCTTCACAGCTAGGACTCGTCTGTCCCATTGAGATGCATGACGCAGGTAGTTGTAGGGCCACCAGAGCTGTCCTGAGTATGAGAATGGAGTTCCCCAGAGACCACTCTACTACACCTGGTTGGAAATGTTTTGGGCTGGGGGGAGCTGGTCTGTGCAGTGGGAGTGCTGGGTGACCCATTACACAGTTGTATGAGGGATGACAAGGACAATTTCATATTTCTTAGGGTTCTTAACAGAAGAAAAGTGAAAGGGCTCTTTCATAAAGGTTGCTTAAATAGAAAGAGTTTGCTGTTTGCTTGCTCTTAGCATCAGGGACTTGTCTTCCCATTTCTGGGGGAGGCACAGACCATGTGTACAGTGAGGTTGCCAGAGCAGTTTCTTCGGCCTTTGCTGTGTCCATGGTTTGACAATGATTAACTCCAGACCAGAGGCACAGGACTAGAGAGACCGAGTTGGAAACTTTATAGCCCCCTTTCTTTTCCTCCTGCAGGACCACTGCTATTATTTTAAAAATGATTTTAACTTCCTTTACTTCACATATATTGAGGTTCAAACTGAATGAAACCACATATCAAAGCCAACTCCAAAGGTCTTAGGTGAATTGATTTTTTGAATTACTGATTCAGTCTGGTAGGGCATCAAAGAGTTGCTTCTCTCTTCATTTCCTTGCTAGAAAACTTGGCTTCACAAACACAATTTTGAATCTCTGTAGTGTTCACCTTTCACATATATGAAAAATAGATGAGGATTTTGTCAGTTTCTCTTTAGGATGATGGGATGCAAATGCCCTGATGACAGAGATATGTAGTTTTAATGTCTGTGAAAGAAAGTTAAAGAGAAACAACCGGTTTATGTAAAAACAGTGGACTTATGAATAAGCAATAAGGCAATTTTACAGTTATAAAAATTCTTACCATCAAAATGTATTAGCCTTCCCTGAGGTCAGAGTTGTTTGTGGTACTGTGTTTAAATATGAATAATTCCATTTAGTTTATCACTATTGGTCTTTTCTAGGAGTATTTTAGAGTTGATGCCCGTTGTCACTGTTTGTGTATATATGTGCTTGTTTGCACCACTGTCTGGAAGAGGCAGTTTGGAATAAAATTCTTGTTTCTTGCTACTGTTAGACAAAAAACAAAAATGGACCCTGCTTCTTTGTTTTAAACCAGAGGCACCAACCTTTTCACTTTCCTGAGGTCATAGTATAATTTGCACAGAATTATAAACATCCATTAACCAACAGGAACACATAGCCTGTAACAAGCATTAGTTTCACCAGCAAAATTGTAATGCTGTATTGTGACACCCCCCCCCACCGCTGGGGCACGGTATCCAACATTCAAGGAGGCATTACTGTTATATAAATCCTTTGTAACCCCAATCTCATTCTTCAGCTCCTAAAACTACCAAAGCATTGATGTTACCCATGCAATAAATATCTTTTCATGGCGTTTTACAGAATAGAATGAGCGAACAAGCATTTTGCAGAAGAGGAACCTATCATAGTCAACACATGAAAAGGTGTTTACCTTTGGTGGTTATCAGGGACAGGCATACTAAAAGGACTGTAAAATACCATTTCACACTTATTATATTAGCAAACGTTAAAAAGTCCAACAGTATAAGTGTGGTGAAAATGTGAAGTAGGAACTACCTTATTTAGAGGACAACTAGACCTCATCTAGTTAACTTAAAATGCACTAGCGAACTCTTGGGTACACAGCCTATAGTATATCCTGGATGTGTGTGTAAGGCTGTAGTAATTATAGTACTCTTTGTAATAACAAAAATTAGAAACCACCTAAATGACTTTTAAAAATGAAGAGATACAGTGTGGTATAAATTCAATTCAACTTAGCAACTAAAATGAGTAAGTTAGGTCTATATATAAATATGTAGGTGAATCTCTAAAGCACGTTAAGTGAAAAAAGCATGATAAATACAATATAAATTTTAATGTTGAAATATTAAATGTTCTAATACAAAATTTTATTTATTTTTTTTTTTTTGTGGTGCCGGGGATCGAACTCAGGGCCTTGTGCTTGCAAGGCAAGCACTCTAATCACTGAGCTAAATCCCCAGCCCCTAATACAAAATTTTAAAACAATACTATATTTGGTTTGTGACTGTGTATTAACAATTTAGAAGTATCAACACATGAAGTGGAAGGTTCTGCACCTGATTGCTGAGATCGTGTCTTAGGAAGGAAGGGAAAGAATGGCTTTTGGATAAGATACAAAAGAGATCTGTAATATTGTATTTTAAAACCTGAAGCAAATATGGTAAATTTTTATAATTTATTCTTATTAATTTTGCTTTTTCAAGCCAAAAATTTGGTAAAGACGAGTAGATGTATCTACCTGGGAGAGAATGCCAGTTTGCCTGTGAGAACAATGGTTCACTCTTTTTGGTTGCTGTTCCTTTAATCATTGATGGCTGTCAGTTGTGGTCATTTGGCACCACACAGGGTAGAGTAGGGTAGAGTGTTTTTGTGCAAGGTGCTTTATTAAACTTTGTGCAGAACGCTGTCACAGTTTACCTGCCCTCCCTGCTGTATTTGTCAGCATGTCCCTCCCACCACGGGAGATAAATAGGAAGATTACCTTTTGATGAAATATGGCTGCAAAGATAACTGGTTTTTCTGAACTTCTTACCAAAAGCAAGTGATGACGCTCACACCACAAACATCAGTGAAGACCTTATTGTGTCACAGTCATTAAGATCAGCGTGGGCACCACCGGAAGTGCAGCCAGGATGAGAACCTATGGCATTAGTAAGAGCTGCTCTGTTGTGACTCCAAGACATTTGGCCATCTACCAGGATTCTGACCTCGTTTGAACAAGTTTCTGCTGCTCTTGCCCTCACAGTTTAGTTCGGTAGACCTCAGACAGTGGCCTGGAGAGCGGGTCTCTTGAGAGTTTATGATGAACTGGAGAATCTTTGCTGTATTCCTTCCACCGGTTGATGTGTATGGGGCCCTCTCTGTCGGGAGACCAAGCCGCCCTTGTCCTGGGGAAGTTACTGTCTTTGGGCAGACACTGCCCCCTGGTGTAAAGCAAGGGGAGTCGCAGATTGGTCTGACCTGGGAGGCTGTGGAGCTGCTGTATAAGAGGCCTCCAGAATGAGCGTCTCAGGAATTGGGGTGTCCTTTGGAGAGCGGGTCTCCTGATACTTGTGCACCTCCTAGAACCCCGACAGCGCATACCCAGGCAGAGGAGGTGTTACCTTCCAACAGCACATAGGAAGTCATTACAGTTATGAAAACAGGCAAGGTGAACAAGGCAGAAAAAGTACTAGACTTGGATGCTCCGCTGCTCTGATGTAAGATGGCTGGGTGGAATTAGGCAAATGACCCCTCAGCCTTTATTGTGCACTTGGAAATGGCTGGATCATGAAAGTTTAACTCATTTTGCAAGATTAAGGTTTTGTAAAGTTTCTCAGTATCCAGCTGTTAATTGCATAATTACTTGACTTTGAAGTTTTCCCAGTACTTGCTTGGTTCATCACTGTAGTTAAAGAGTGTCTTAGAGGAAAGAGATCATCAAGTCTGATGACACACACAGCTAGACAATCTTCTCCCTGATTTCCATGACCAAATGCTCAAACCAACCAGTGTCGTATGGTCCTCCATAGACAATATATGGTCATTGTAGGAGAAAGATAAAATAAAAGGAGAAAAATCACCAGAGCTTCTATCACCCAGAAGTAAAACATGCTCACATTTTAGTATTTAGCCTCTCAGACTTTCTTGTTATGTAAATATGCAGATGCATCTTTTTTATCACCTGATTTTGTCCCTAGGCAATATTTTGAATGCCTTGATGTGCTCATAAATGAACAACCTCATATTTTTTAATAGCTACACCACTCTTCTCAAGCCCAAACTTCTGACTCCTCTTTCTCCCCTGATACTCACTGTCTCCACTTCATCGATAAAATAGAGGTTATTCG
>PVJO010009686.1:0-68274 GCA_004026905.1 Hystrix cristata | reverse complement strand
AAGATGAAAGGGGAAAAAATGGTAAAGTGTAGTTACACTTGTTGCAAATAGGGAGGGGTGGGTGAATGGAAGGGAGGGGAGGGGAAGGGGGGAAGAGGGGGGAAAACCAAGATGTATCATGTACAGGTACAAAATAATCATGTTGATTATGATCATTATGTATGCAATGTACCAATACATGTTCTTGGTAAAAAATAATTAAAAAAATAAAAAAAAAAATAGTGAATTTATGACAACTTAATCCCAGATATGTTCTTCATTGCTCACAGGCACTTGGTTTTCTCCAGTCAAAGGTCATTTCACAATTTGGTGTACAGAATAACGATGCCTCCTGTTACTTCATATTTCTGTTCATTCTAGAGAAGAACATGACCAGCTGGCCTCTAGTTAGCCTGTCACTTGTACCCCACGCCCAGCACACTGCCCAGGATGGCACGGAATGAACAAACACTGACACTGATGAGCACACTGCTGCTTGGGAAAAGGGGGGCAACATGCAAATGTGTAAGCCTAGAGATACAATAAATTATTTCATTGTACAACTTACGTCCTGAATATGTGACAGGATATTTTTTCAGAAAATCTAAATTTAGTTTATGAAAATACAATTTTGAAAGACCGAAGAGCTTTTGGATATTTCTTTCTGGCAATTTAGGGAATACACAACCTGATGAGTAGAATTATTTCCCCGAAGTGACTGTCCTTTGTTTTCAAATAAGAAAACATTGTGTGAACATAATGTCTTTCATCTTGAAAGCTGTTGCAAGTATTAATTAATCTGCAAAATGATATCTGGTTCCAAAAGGTAGAATCTGTGACTTAAGGTTTATCTGCAAAAGCCTGCTTTGCCCCCAAGCCATGGTGACTTCCTGAGCTCTGTCCTCAAAATCTTTCCAGCTCAGGAGGAGGCAGATGATTCTGCGAAACCTGCCACAGGCTTTCGACTCCTGCAGGGTTATCTGTAGACATGTCTTACCCTCCTTTGACAAAAATAAAGAAGTAAAGATTCACCATGCTATAAACAGCATTCTTTCCTTTGAATATTTCTTTATTGGGAAAAAGGAAAAATGCTGTGAAAATAATTCGGTCACAAAAATACAGAAGTTGTCATCAGGAGTATGCAAGACCAGGAAACGGTGCATATTAGTATACTTGATGCTTCATGTTTAAAGTTGTTGCTGCGTCAGAACACTTGCTCAGCAGTCACTGTGATTCTTTAAAAGTGATTCACGAAAAGTGTGTGATTTACAGACTATGTGGCATAAACGCCATTGCTTGTCAGCGAACTGGGTAGTTTCCATTATGAGATTCTCAATCTCCAATTAGGAATTTTTTGGCCTAACATTCACAAGAAGTACATTGTTATTTGATCACAATGTTGATCACAACCAACTTAACAAAGGGAACATTAAGAGATGAAGCACGGCTTCCAGAAGGGATTTGAATCTATGGAACATAGAGCCAGGATTTCTTATAATTCCTAGAAAATGTTCAGGAGAGCTCTCTGAATATGAGATAAATAAAGTAAAATTTATATACAGTACAATGTTTCAGAAATAAATAGGATTGAGGATGCATTTGACAAGAAGAATGAATAATAATTAAATAACATGAAATTAGAGAATTTAAAAAATTTTTCTAAAGGATTTAATGCATATTATGCCACACATGATAGTTTTTGCTAGTAGGTATTGCAAAGAGAAACTACTACACGAACTGGTGGGCAACTTGGAAGCAACACTGACGCCTGGTGGAAGGAGAAAAAGCTGGAAAGATGAGAGTGACCAAGGCGCCAGAACTGGAGGAGAAAGACATGAGTCTAAATAAGGTTGGTTCAGTTAGCTGTAAGGAAAACTTTGTGCATTCTGGAGAATAATCAGCTCTTGATGAATGGAAATGTATAGTGTCAATTAATCTGATTTGTTTTGGGGAAATTTGTGGTAAGTTTGGCATTGCTTATTATTATAGATAATTCATCCATAAAAGTTCAGCACAAAAGTGACATTTGTGTTTTTAAAACACATTACACGGGAAAATTAATTCAAGGAGGGGTGTACAGGTAAAACTTGAGTGTTAAAAGTATTTATAAGACACAGCAAAATAACTAACTACTCAGAGAGAGAATCTAGGTAAACCCAAGTCAAGACTAGGGGTAAACTGATTGGTAGTTTCAAAAGTTATAGAACTAATGGCCGTGTGTGTGTGTGTGTGTGTGTGTGTGTGTGTGTAATAGGAAAAGAGAGGCAGAAAGAGAAGAGAAAAAGAAATATACACTTATGAAAACAAAGAGATTTACATAGATTACAAAATGAAAGGCTTAAAATGATTGGTTTTGGATTTATTTAGTAGAGCTTCTTACTGTCACTTTTCCAAGTCTGAGCTAAAGTATTGAACACATAGATCCACTATGGACTCATGTAGCATCCACACTCTGGATACTAAAATGAATTTTATTTATTTATAATTGATGCTAGAGTTCCTACATATTAGAGAACAAAAATAATGTAAGAGCAATTTTAAAACTATTTCTGAATATTTTAATTGTCTCACTAAAATTAGCTTATGTTTGATCTATAGGCATAGCTATTACATTATAATTGCATAATAGCTATTGATTAAATTTGAATAAGAAACATAATTTAGAATTTAAAAATTATAATTAATAGATGCGTTGTATGATAAAAAATTGGGACATCTTAAGATACTATTCAATATAATTGCACATGTTTGTGTAGGTATACAAATATGAATGTAAGGGTATATAATACATTCATCTAACTCCATTTTAACACTAACTTTATATTTCTTGAAATATTTCTGAGCATTTGCATGATCTACTTTTATAAGGTATAGCTCTTCATAATTAGCTTATATGCTTTACTTACTTTGTAATTTGAACTTCACATAAATTAATAAAGTACTTTCTTAGTCATTGGACAACTACAGTTTGTCAGGATTTGTAGTAACTCCTAGTAATTAAATATGAATAAAGTATAGCCGTATCTTCATATCTCTTATAGTTAGGTAAGAGTAAAAGAAAAAGAAAAAAACAATTTTATTGTGATGTGGTTGGGAAAGAAGCAAATCAGGCTGCTATTGGGAAGCAGATCAAAGAAGGGCTTACTTAATTCAACTTTGAGGCTCAGAGAAATATTTCTGAAAGAAAATTCTAAGACCTGTGTAATTAATTTTCAAAATAAAATATTATCATATCTAATTACAATAATAAAGTGTTCGTCTTTACTATGACTAGCAGTCCTAATTTTGTTATCTGCCATCAATGGTATTACTTTATAAACATTTAATATCTTCTTATTATATAAGTTGACAGACATGTCTTTCCTGAAAAAAAACTACAGTTACAAAAGCCACAGGAGTTGAAGTATGATATAACAAAGAAAATACAAGTCACAGCCTCTAACTTTAAGGCATTTATAGTCCAGTCATAGAATAAGTCTATTACCCATGAAATAAGATTGAACAACACAAGTCAGTGTATGACTATGTGCTGTGCTGGGATGAAAGAACTATAATTGTTACAAAAGATCCAAACTCCCTTGGGAGAAGGCCACATCTTAATCATGTTATTGTTCCTGGCTTGAGGGTATGTATCTGGGAGTAGACAATAAATAGCATAAATCAGGGACTACAAGAGAGAGCTGTAGACTTGATACTATAGTAAGCAGGAAAGTCACTGAAGATTTTGACAAGAGAAATGAAATAATGAAGTACTGCTTAAAGAGAGTTGGTCTGGAATCACTCCCCAGTATCATGAGAGGGATGTGGTGGAGTGTGAGGGTGAGACCAGAAACATTTGAAGGACTTGATGGGGGGCTACATGATAAGGACAGTGTGTGGGCACCATATCCATTGAGGAAAACTGCTTCAAAAATTGGAAACATATGTGAAAAGAATTAGATCCAAAGAAAATGTGTTCCAAGCCTAGAAAGAATATTTGCTATTAATAAAAATGGACTCAAGAATAATAAGTCTGAGGATGAGCTACTTATGGGTTTAATGTGGGATATTTTCCTTCAGTGATTGCATTGAAAAAGAAGTCTTAGAAAAAAAGACCAATTAGTACTTGAATATAGAATATAAAATAAAAGAGAAACTACCCAAGTATAGTTCTGCATATTATATGAGCTTGCAATTGAAAATGAAAGCTACTAATACTTCATTGACACACTCATTTCCTCATGTTTGTGAAGTTATTTACCACGTTCTAGCAATCATCAGAATCAGGAGAATGAATAATGAACATAGAAGACAATGTCTCTATCCTCACAGAACTAACATTCTGGTAGGATGACAAACAAATAAAGGGACATTGTATGTATGCCACATGGTGCATGGTGGTAAAACATATATGAAAAATTCAATAAAAAGATATGTGGATGGAAATGACATTTGTTTTTGTTTAAAGGAGAGTAGGGAAGATCTATTTTAAAAGGTCATATAAGAACAAAAACGTGAAGCAAATGAAGAAATGGGACTTACAAATTACTGGAAACCTAATGAATTACACTACAATAAAAAGAGGAAAAAAGCAGATGGACTGGCCCTGCAGAGGAGGTGAGATGCCAACTTATTTAGAGCAGAATAAGTCAGGAACAAAAAGGAACAGGTAAGATCGGAGGAGTTGCTAAAACCTGTAAGATCGAATATAAGCCAGGGAGGATTTTGTGTCAAGAAGCAGTATTATGGACCCAAAGTCTATGTCCCCCTGAAAGTTCGTAACTGGAATCTTAATATTAATGCTAATGCACTAGGAGATGGTATCTTTGGGAAGTAGTTAAGTCATGAGTGTGGAGCCTTGTGGATGAGACTGGAACCTTTATAGAGGAACCCCACACACCTCTCTCACTTTGTTCCTGCCACGTGAGAATATAAAGAGAATTTGTCAAACGGCATCAAGGAAGAGTGCTTCATTCAAAATTGACTGTGTTGGTACCCAGGTTTGGGGCTTGCAGACTCCAGACTATGAAAAACAAAGGTTGATTACACACCATCCAGTCAATGGTACTTTGGCATAGCAGCCTGAAGACATAAAACAGCCTCTGAACAGCAGCCCTAGAAGGAGTGAACCCTGACATCAATGACATAAGTGAGCTTGAAAGCAGGTTCTTTCCCAGTCACACCTCCAGATGAGATTCTAGGCCTGGCTGGCATTTTGATTGCCTTCGAGTATTCTTGATTTATAGGACACCACTAAACCATACCCAGATTCCTGATGCAAGGAACACAAGATAAAAGTGTATGCCATTCTAAGTTGCTGAGTGCTGGGGTGGTTGCTTTCATAGCAGTAGATCAGGGGCTGGGGACACTTACCTAGCAAGCACACAGCCCTGAGTTCAATCCCCAGCACTATGCCCCCACACAGAAAAAGAAAACAGCAGTAGAACTGAGAATATAGTACTGGAGATAAATCATCACTCACCAGTTGTTCCAGTGGAGGAATAATGTCTTTCAAGACATGCTGTGAATGATTCCTTCTGTGTCGAGATATCTGAAAATATATAAAAAATGATACTGTTATATTATTTTTCTCTAAAAGTTATAAATATTTTAAAAGGACATAATTAAATTGGCATGCACATGAAAATTAACATCCATTCATTCAAAAACATGAATAAAGTAAATACAAAATGAGAGGTTTTAGATGATTATTCGAATAAAACTTGTTAAAGAGGGATGGCTACGACTCCTCATCTCCCAAATACTTTTGTGCCCATGTGACCTTGACATGGTCATCATCAAGTCGTGATATCTGGGTTCTCTCATTTTGGATCATCTTCATGTCAGCTTCAACCAAAATATACCATCAAAGTGCTATCATGTGACTCAATGGTTAGATCGTAAAAACATTATGCTTTTCCCCTTGGAATTCTCATTTTGGAAAACAGTCATGATGTAGTGAGGAAACTCAAACACTCTAAACAGGGTGACCACAAAGGTTTTATGGCTGATAGACCAGCTGAGGTTCTAGCAGCCACCATCAACCACCAGTCTTGTAAGTATGAAGACTTCCTGATGATTCCTTCATCCAACTAGGGGTCATCTCAGTCTTCTGTCTTCACAGAAGAGTTCTCGAGCATCATGGAGTCAAAATAAGCCATTACTACTCACTTTATATGACTTCCTTTCACCAGACTCTAAGCATAGTAACATCATAGTATTATACCTATTATGTTTCACAGCAAATTAAAATGCAGTAATAGAAACTGGACCCAAATATTTCATATTAGAACATGTTTATGAAGTGAGCTCAGTTTTTTCAGAGTTGATGTCCCACTACTTTTTATATCTCCCCCTATTGTGCAGATGTAATAAAATACACAAAATCACATAATTGTCTTGTATCAAGTGAAAAGGAGTCTTAGTATTATTTCTGTTAAAGAAGCCTCATGGACAAATCTATCATAAAAAGAAAAGAGAAAGAAAAAAATTTACATTAAGTCTCATAATTTAAAGGCTTCCATTAATAATATTAATAATACTATTTCATATTTAACACGAAGGGGAAGAAAAAGAGAAGGAAGGAAAGGGGAGGGGAGGAGAGGAGAGAGGAGAGACAAGAGAAAGACAAAATGGGAGAGACTGAGAGACAGAGGCAGAGACATACAGAGAAAGAGAGAGGAGGAATTAAAGAAATAAAGCAGGCCTGACAACTATATGTAGAACGGACAATGTTGTCTTCGGCTCCGGTTCCTGGAAAATTTAACTCTCTGAAGGAATTAGATTAATGTCTACGAAGACTTTAAGGGAACTGCATCACCAAAGAGATGAGAATCGGGGCCCAAACAAATCCATTACGCTGCACAACCTCAGAACCCCATTTTTTCTGCTCCACAAACCTGGCAACGAAGGGAGCACGAATCTGAGGGTATGGTTTTCTGTGCTCTCTACTTCATATCTGGCCCAGAACGGACGTGAAGGAAGACCCTCCAAAGAGCAGAGCCAGAGCCTTAGACAATATGGGACACGAGGATTCTTCTGGAATGAAGAGACGGAGATGGCCTCTTCTGCCAGGGCAAGGTTTCGCGGGGCCTGGCCAACAGGGTGTAATTATTATTTTCTTCCAATGATTGTTGGCTGTTCATCATTTTGCTCTTTTACTAATGAGTGGAGTCTTTTGTTTGTGTCTTTTTTCCAGTTACCAAGTTCTTGCTCCATCATTGTCTATCAAAGTGGTTGGTAAAGTGGGACAGAGAAGTTGTATTTCAAGTTCTACATCAATTAACCCTTGAAAGAGAACTGAGTATCATGGAAAGAGCTATTTATCGCCAGGCACCAGGCCTGAAGCAGCACTTTATGCAGTAATGTGACAGAATGTTTGGATGTCTCCTCTGGGGAGGGGAATAGATGTAGTTCTAAGTGTTGGAAGTCAGGTACAAAATTATAGAGGGTAAAAGGGAGGGAAGAATTCATACTCTCTTTCCTGGGCATATCCTTAGATCACCTTCCCTCAGCTTACTTTGTAGTTGAGTGGTCACGTGACTAGTTCACACCAACAGGTATGTGAGTGGAAACAATGAAGTTATAGTAGCCAACACTACTAAAACCACTGAATGCTTCCCCTCCAGGCCCTTCCCTTCTTGGTACACTGGCTGGGAGTCAATATTGAAGCAGTCTCTACTGCAGGAGGAAGAACGTGGGGACCTGATGTGCCACATGGAGAAAGTCAGACCTACAGGAGGAAGGTTCACTTTGCTTTCATTACTGAGCTTTTCACTTTGGAATGATTTTATAGTTACAGAAAAGTTGTAGACAGAGTTTCTGTGGAAAACTTCCTACTGTTACATAAGTGAGAAATGCACTTATATTTCTTTGAACCATCCATATTTTAGACAATTTTACAGCTGCTAGCATTACCCTATAAAAGTTAACCATAGTTGATGCTCACTAGATGCTAAAATGAAAGATCCTGTACATAAGAAAACTGAGAGCAAAAATAAATAATGAGGAGGATTCTAGAAACCCAAAACATTTGTAAACCATGGTTACCTCTGCTTCTCAACAGTGGGGGAATTATCTATTTGGCAAATCCTCTTAAAAAACTAAGAATTCATTTTATACTGCTATACATTTGGAAATCACTACCCTTAAATATTCAATATACTAAGATTTGCAATCTCTACTGAGAATTTAATATATATATTTTATACTGAACTTTTATATTGATTAGTGTTGTGGAATTCTAGGATGGGAGGCATTTTCTCGTTTTATTTTCTTGAAACCTAACTAGATTTCCAGTCTTGGGGTAAAAGTCATTCTCCAGGCATGTGAAGTACCTGAAGCTTGACATGTTAGAGAAGTGGTGCCAAGTGAACATCTCCATAGTACAGGTGAATGGGCAGGCAGCCATTCATCTAAGTCAGTCTCACCATTTCTTTTATTGCCAATTCCATGGCCTTTTTTGTCCATCATTATTAGATTTTGATCGGCATAGTAGTCCACTGCCATCTGAGTATTACTTTCTATTCATCTGTAGAAGTTTTTCTCTATGGCAAAGTTTCAAATTGGGTTGTGGACATATTGTCAAGAGCACAAGAAATTATTTTAACTGGTGAGTTTTAAGAATTATTACTTATAAAAGCTTAAGTTTTAATAGAAAAAATGTATTACATCAAAGCCATTTACTAGTGATATGAATATGCATTGTCCTTTAAAATAGAGTTATTTCGGTTTAAATAATATAAATTTAAAAGTAATATGTTGCATAAAATATGGAAAAAACTCACATAGCATTTGAGTGCCTGAAGACTGGAATATAAATTTTACTAAGAAGAGATCAGAACATAAATGACCATTTACTAAACACATAATTATTTATTCCTTGAAAGAACTCACTGGGTCCATAGTCTAAGTAAGAATTCAAATTGTGAAATGATACAAAGATACTACTATATGCTAAGATGTATTGAATAACTAGTGGTTGCCAGGTACTATTCTATGTGTTTGCATATGTTAGCATATTTAATTCTCACCTATATCTTAAGATCTTAACAATATTACCCTATGCAATTACAAATAAAGACCACTTAAATAAGTTTAATGATCCATAGCTATTACAAGTTTAGGTGATATTTTAACCTGCATCTAAGTCCTCAACTAGTCTGCTATAGATATATAATAAAGGGAAATTCACAGGAAGCTACAAAGTTGAGATACTTCTGTGTGCAGAAAGAATGTTTCTAAATCGGAAAGTTAAAGAGAATCAAACTTACAAATTTGTACACGAAGACAGAAATCAGGTTTCAAAACCACTATGAATCATTTTAATATTCCCTTAGGGGAAGTAATATTGCTGATCATTCCTAAATCAATAAGCTAGCCAATCTATCATGTTCAACCAAGTTATGAAGATGTTGAGAGAAGAGAACTTTCATCACCTGTCTTTGCCCTGATGTTCCTCTCAGTAAAACATTCGGCAAGGAAATACGTCACCACTCCAGATTAGATTATGCTGACTGAGACTAATGCTTTAGGAAATTCTGATCCCAAATGACTTAATTGCCTCTTACGGATATCAGGAAAAAATTAGGATATATCAAACTGTCTTTAAAAAATATACTTAATTGAAATAATAATTAGAAAGAAAGCTTGGGGTCAACTAAAATCTTATGAAGTTAGTTTGAAGGGATAAAGGCCCTTGTAAGACATATTACAAATGACAGAAAAATTTAAGGTATTCATATAAGAATCAATACATTATTGTCATTAACTGATAATTCTACTATTATGGAAGACCCTAAAGAAGAAATGGAGCTTAAAACTTTAGATAGTCTTGTTTCACTCATTTTTATCCAGAAATTATCTCATGCTTAGTACACTCATATGTCAGTAGTTTATAATAGTAGACACCAAAATACTCTCGTTTATGTTATCAAATATTACTACTCTTAGTATTACAAAAAGAATATTTCATTTTATACAGTCCTAATCTTTCTCAAGAATTTTAGAACTTTTAAATGTATCTGACACCAAACATTCTATTTTGTTCTGCAAACTGTTTGAAGGTAAGTTTCAGAATCTAGGAACAGTGCATTAATTCCTTTTCATGTTTGTTGGAATTGTTAAATGACTATTGAATTTTGGAAGCTTGAATAGCAATAATAATCTTAGTAGTATCTTGACAAAGCTTTATTTTTAAAAATAACTTTCTCTCAATAATAAAAGCATTTCTCTGAGGAAGATTTAGTGTATTATTTTATGCCTATCTTCTTTCTTTTTTGTTTCCAAATACTCTTAAATAGTACATAGATCGTCATCATAAACATAAGTGGATATGTATGTCTACTAAATATTTAAATGTTCTTAGTCTCATCCTTTTGCTAATTCTTGTGCTTATAAATTGTGCAGTGTTGGCTTCAATATCATTTTACAATCTCCATTTTAAAATACCATGAATTTCTACCTCTCAATTTATTTGTAATATTCTAGCAAAAAGACTCCTTTATAGTTCAAAGATTCTCATGTGTCTATATTAAGAATGTCATTTAAGATTTCTTTTGAGGTGACATGGTAATGTCTCAGGCTGTTTCCAGCCACAGTATTCTGCATCTCATCCTCCTCAGCTTTGATAATAAATACTTGAGTTGATCGTAACCCTTACTTTGGAGATTTAAAAAATGTCATGTCAGACCTCATTTTTGTCATATAGGTGAGCAATCTTTTTTTTTTTTTCCCAAAGAGGCCATTTTCCTATTGAATTACCACGTCTTCTAAATAGGAATGATTTGCAGCTACCACAGAATAAAGTTTAAAATTCAATTATCTTCTGACCTCAATTCTCTTGAACCCAATATTAGACAAATCTATACAACTAAAACTATTTTATATCAAACCATGTTTTTCCTCCTTCATCACCATCTACCACACTCCTTTCATGCCTGCTTTGTCCCTTCCAGGTTCTTTAGCTTTCTAATCGTGCAGAATAAAGTGTCAAAATCAAGTATTCAGAACGTGTAATGTATGTTTTCCTTTAATTTCCACATTGTTCTTATTAGAATATGCATCATAATTACGTTTTGCAGGTATATTTTCGTCCAAAGAGAGGAATTTAAAAAGTCATTTTTTTTCAAATTGTCTTAATTTTTTCTTCCATCCCTTTTTCATTTTTATCTATTTAAAAAATATGAAACTCATGGGCTGGAGTTTTACATGATATATTACATACTATAAAAATAACAGAATTTGGGCATATTAGTTTCCTTGTGTAGGAGGGTCTACTATGAAAGTTATACATAAACATGAAACATTCCACATAGCTCTGATTTTAAATAGATTACCATTTTTGATGAAAGTTTATATCTTGTGGCTTAGCAATGAAATAAAATCATTTGAAAAAAATGCATTAGTTTGTTCCAACATTTTCACAGACGTGTACATTTTCTGAGGCATACCTCCCATTAGCAACCTCTCTAAATACTTGGATGAAAAACAGAAATAAATCTGTGATTAAGTTTAGTTTTTATGTTCACAGTTCCTCAAAGTTTTTTTTTTTTTGTGTGTGTGTGTGTATCCTAATTCTTAAATTCAAATTTTCATTTGTTTTGCCAAATTCTATTTCTTAAAGCAATCAAAATCAGAAATTAAGAAAAGTTAATGAATATTGATTTATTTGGAAAATGGAGATATGGTCAGTATTTCTTGTGCTCACAGTGGCTTAACTGTTTAGAAATAATAATCATCAGCCTAAATGATAGCTATTTTTTTCAAACCATATGTATGTAGTAGATAACAGCTTTTCAGGAAGAAACGTAAGATTGGAGGGCTTTACCATGTTGTGCATTGTATCTTCAATTTTAATTATTTGTGGACCTAGAAATTGCACTGAGGTCTCACAATTATTCCAACAATGCTTAAGTGTAACTTTTCCGAATCCTCATGAGAGGCGATGGTGCAAATTAAAGATTAAATTCTTATTTCATACCTTATTAAGTGTGATAAATAAATTGCTTAACATTTATAATTTCCTTCCTCCTTCTACCCACAAAACTTCAATGACCACGGTTGGAATCCAAGCAGATCTCACATTCTTTTCTGCTGTTCTCTAAGACTCTTGCAGTTGTATATCGTCAGTCACAAATCTGACACTTCTTATTATGTCTTTTAGCCCTTAGGGAACAATTCGAAAATCTCCTGAGGACATTTGAAATTTTCTCAGCATTTTAAAAATGTGTTGAATATTCCTGGTCAGCATCTGTGTCGTCCTCAGCACTCACTAGATGTGCGCTCCTAAGGTGAGTCTGGTTGAGTGAGTTACACTCAGCCTCCACACATTTTCCAGTCTTCCAGATAGCCAGAGGGAGCAGTTGCTGGGATGATTCCAGCTGCTTAATATTCTTTCCCTGTTTTATTTAGTTCCAAACACACATATTCCTCTAAGAAGAAAATCAGACTGCCTTCCTACTTAAATCAAAATTAATTGTATGCAATACACACGATTTCCTTTTTTTTCTTTAATATATATCACTTCCTTTAGTTCTCCCCTTTGTTTTATTGAATACTTTCAGTATTTCTTGGCCTCTCCAAGACTCTTCTCAGATTAAGAGTTGCCATTCATATGGAACCTGGACATACCACAGTTTTAATCGTCAAACAGGCTCTTAGGAATTACCAGAACCAAGAAATGCAGACACCTAAATAATGTAATTATTACCATTTCTTGCATATGAAGTGTTTTTATGTATTTTTTTAAATATTTATTTTCCCTGTGGGAGCACTTATACTCAGGCAAGAATTTTTTTCTAGATATTTGTTTTTAACTTCATTCTTTTCTAATTTTTATGACTTTTCATTGATGCATAATGCTAGAACATTTTATGGGGTACAGTGTGAAATATCAATGCAGGTATATACAATGTACAAGTCTCAAGTGGGGCAACTGGTACAATTCTGACTTCCATATTTTTCGTGTCTTTGTGAAAAAGATTTATTTTAGACCACATTTTTTTTTTTTTTTTGCAGGTTCTGGTTGATGATTTCTTGGGCCTGTGATGAGGAAGTACTTCATGGTGGACATAAGTGAAAGAGCAAAACTTCTCACCTCATCAGGCAGGAAGCAAAGAAAAGGAAGAGGCCAGCCAGGGTCCCACAGTCCCCCATAAGGCCACAGCTCCAATGACCACCCCAAAACCCCACCTGGTAAAAACGATAACACCTCCCAGTACTGCCACCCTGAGGAACAACCTTTAGCATGTGTACTTTGCCAGACACTATCTATATTTAAACCATAGCAACATATAAGCGAGAACATGCAGTCTTTGCCTTTCTATTGCTGATTCATTTCACTTCACATAATGTCCTCCATTTCCATCTACGTTGGCAGAAATGACAGAATTTTCTTCTTCTTTATGGCTAAATAATATTCTAACATATGTATACATATATATATTTTGTTTTAATTTTCTTGATCTATTCTTCCACTGATGAACATCTAAGTTGATTCCATATCTTTAGCCATGAATTTTAAAATCAATTTAATGAGAAATTGAAAGCCAAAATAGACATAAATATTTTATCATATTCATTATACTATCGATGGTATCTGATCTAAGAAATTATATGATTTGTTAAAACCTCAACTATGGTTCTTAGTAATAGCAAATTAAACAGTTTACACCTTTCTTTCACTTCATATAATGAAGGTATTTACCGTGTTGATATAACTAAAAGGAAATAGTTCACAGAGTATGTTATGGAACTATAGAGGGGTTATCTGGAACATTTGAGCCTAACTGACAATTTTTTCCACAACTCCATGTCAAATGTTATATTTGAAATAAAAAAATGTTTGAGACAACAGAAAACAATACCAAGAAGACAGTCTCATAAATACCTCATAACAATGCAAAATAGAAAGCAAACAATTACTGAGGGCCTGAACTATTAAAATGTTCTACTTATTTTTAACAAAAGAAAATAAATCATTGTCAAATATCCATTTGGCTATGTTAGGCAGAAACAATATATTTATGATGTTTAAACAACACATCTATGAAGTTAAGTATATTTATGATGTGAAATTCTTAAATTAGGATCAGGCTTTATGTTTCAAGTAAAATAACAATCTTTTGTTGTCCAGACGGCATCAGCTGAAACAACAAGTTTTCTTCTTACTTCTCGTGCACATTCTATCACTAAATAAAACATTCTTCTTCTTTTTTTGGGGGGGGAAGCTGTGACACCTTCTACACTACATTTAATCCATGATGGGTAAAATTTGACAAAGCTGTCTACTCAGAGTGTACTTTCTACAATCTGCTGCCACCTTTTCATACATCTTTATTTCTAAATTCAAAAATTAAAAAGTACTTGCTTACAAATGAAATATGTTCAAAGGTCACTTCAAAAAGCATTGTGGAAGGTAAAGTTGTAAATAACTATGACACTTTCTAGAATTAACAGACTTTCAGTTAAATATTTAAAATAAACACACTGAATACCCTCAGAATCTTTAATCAATTTCTGATAATTGCATCTTTCCAGTTTCTTTTCTTCACTTACTCTTTGAGGTTTTAGAGACCCAAACTCACCTTCTGCTGCCGAAAAAGCAGATTTAGCTCTGAAGGTTAATCCGACTCAGCAGGATTGAAGGGTGGCACTTTTCCTTCGTTGTAAGTATGTTGGCTCAGGCCAGACAGCTGTTAGGACAGTCTCCTCTGGGAATCGTGCCCTCAACACCCACCGTGGATGCACATACATGGTCTACTGGCTGCCGACTTCCATGCCCATCTGCTCAAATGGCATGTTGCCCACTCACAAGTTGGCTGGATCCTTGCCCTTAGTGTGTAGGTGCCAGGCAATGATGGGTTTAGATGGGCAGCCTGCATAACACTATACAAGTGACATTTTTTCTTTCTCTCTTTGTACAATAACTGTTCTCTGTGCTCTCCCTGAAAGAGAAACTTGCGTTTCTCCACCTTTGCTTGTAACAGTAGACACTTGTGGCCTCATACAGGTAGACGTATTAAGTGTAGTCAACCTGCGACAACATTATGTTGAAAGGGAAGAATTCACAGAGCTCCAAATGAGACGTTCTAACTGAAATGGGTTGGATTGTGAAAATCCCAACCACCTGGAGTCTGTCAGAAGACATTTACCATGAGCGTAAGTACAGCAAACTTGTGGATGGCAGTGGTACCAGGAAATAACTGAAGTCATAGCACTTTTGTCTGTAGCAGTTCCAGCACGAATCACTTGCCTTGCATTGAAAAGGAATACACAACAGCAAACGAAATAAATCAGGCAGAAAGAACAAGCTTAATGGGAACACAATTTATATGTTCAGTGGGGGCAAGGGTGCAAGCTATGATATCAGACCTCAGAAATAACCCTGACCAGAGGTCCTAATGGAAATAAAAAGAAATAGAAATAGCATCTCTCTTTCCAATCTACAGCAAACCCATGGAGAGGAATAGATTGGCATAGGAGGTTGTGACTTTAATGATCCAAAGCATATGAATGCTTGTTAGCAGACAGCAGACAGCCGTAAGTAAGAACAACAGGAACGGCTACATCTGCAGCCTGGCCTGTGGCAGTAAAACCAGGCAGGCAGCGCTGGAGAGCAGTGCCGGGAGCTACATTAAAGCTGTGCTTTCCTTGTGTGTTTATTTAAGGGTGATCGAGTTCAGGGAGCTGTTGGTCCGCCTTGGAGAATGGTCATCCAGTGTGTAGGCATGATCTTTGTCTCTGAATATGCTCTGTTGAGTCAGTTAGTTATGTGTGACTACTTGATCTGTCCTAGTCTTTACAGAGTGCCAAAATCCTGCAGTCCAAGTTCCAAAGGAATAGGGCCTAAAAACTTTTGGCTCCAGAATCAAATTAGGTTTCTCTGCTTCCCTAGCCAGAAATGCATAAATACCCAATGGCCAAAACCAAAGAATTTGACATTGTGGAATGAATAGAGCTGTCATATACCACTAAAGTGTGGAAATATCTACTGTTTGAAGTCAAGACTAGTTCAACATCTTCAGTAATCAGAACAGACTTCTTTGGATACCTTTATGGGGGTAGTCTGGCGTTGATTGGGAAAGTTTCTGGCAAGCTGCTGATCCCAGATATCAGAAATGTAAGAACATACGGTTTATAAGAGAAAATCTGCCATTTTTTTCTGTCCAAAAAATTCTTAAAGGCAGCACATTTTCATAAAAAATTTGGGTCCCTTATCCTGCTTTTCTGATTGACCTTCAGTTAGCACCAGTAGCTTAGATGTATTCTTAAGAGAAACAACTAGTCAAATAAGCAGTAAATTAGTATAGCTTGAAAAAATGTTATGCGAATATTATTTCAATCGCTTTTTTGTTTAGAATTATATTAGGAGTTTCTGCTGAAATAGAAAAAAGAATCTGTAGAATCATATAGAACTCCTTAATCTGATTATTATGCTATGAATTAGCTATCTGACTCCCTTTAATAAATCATTTCTCTTACACTATATCATATCTCCAGGATATAACAGAAGAGTCATATACAACTAATTCATTTACGATGATGAAAACAAATGTCCAATGAAGAAACTTTTGAAGATAGAGGAAGATGATCCTTTGCTCATCTTCAAATCCACTATACTTAGCATAGTACCCTATTGAATTACGTGACTTTATCGCAGTATACATACGAACTGTTGTTTCACTGAATTCACTTTGATCTTCAGTTTCTTTGTCCTAAAATATTTTGTTAGAAACACATTCATTTTTCTTTTGAAAATATGAATCACATCATTTTCCAGTCTTTTCCATGACTTCCATAATTTCTCATAGCAGATTTGACATCATTTTTACTTAACTGAGGACAAATTTTCAAAATTACTCCCATTAGTCTATATTTGAAATATCTGATACTAGGTAAATAATAATTTCCTGATCTTTCTAATAGGTTCCACTCCATAAGGAAAAACTGAAAAGATATTTAGCTATACCTGCAGGTACAGAAATGAATACAGATATAGAAAAAATTTTGTTTTTAAATATGTACATAATATGACCACATATATTATTTTAGATCATTCCATGTTCTATTATCACAATCTCTGCACAAATTTCTTCACCTTTTGGTACCTCTACTTCAATTGTAAATTATGGCATAATATACTACTTACATTTCATATAACTGCATTATAAATAAGAAAATTACCATAGACACAACTTAGAACACATGGTAAACCCAAAATTTTATATCAACTATGTCATTCCTCTAGAAAATGTGTTGTAAAAAATGAGTCTTATTGAATTCACTATATTGCCCAGGATGGCCTCAAACTCACAGTGATCCTCCTGCCTTAGCCTCTTGAGTGTTGGGAATATAGGCTTGTACTACCAAACCAAGCTTCTAAATCTAAATATTATTCTCTCATCAGATCAAAGAGCAAAATCTCATTACCTAAATCACCTAACTGCAGTTCTAAAAGAAGGTGAGCTTAACTGAGATTGGGTAGTTAGTGACAGAGCCAAGATTAAAACTCAGATAATTTGTCTCCAGAGCCAGTGGTATTTGACAAGTACTGTGTCCTGACCTTGACATGAGGTAGTTATGATTATTACCTCACTTACATAGATGATAAATATAAAGCAAACAGAAAAACTCACAAAGCTAGTAAGGCTCAGAGGCTGTTGGTTAACCCAAGTTCATCTTATTTGAAACTCCGTATGTTCTGCTTTCAAAGCTTTCCCAGTGGTGCCTTGGTTCATAAACTTAATTCTTACCACGAGTCTGTTTGCAAACTGAACTGGACAAGAACCAAATCAAATTCAGTGGTTAGGTTCAATGTTGACATTATGGTGAAATTTGATTCAGTTCTCATCCAGTTCGGTTTGCAAACAGGATCATGGAAGGAATTAACTTGTGAAGCAAGGTACCAACTGTATATGCTGAATCTACTGTCTCTCAATGTAGCTAGTCAACTAATACTTTTCAACTAGTCAGAAAGTTCACTGGTTTGCAGACAGAGATAAGGAATACAGTTTAAGACACTTTTGCTATACTGTGAGGTATGATATAAATATATGGTGACTAAATAACTTTAGTAATTATCACAGTAAAAGACACATTGCCATTAATCTCCCTCAGAATAGTCCCTCTCCCTCTCTTTGAACACAGTTATCCCATCATTCTTGCCACTTCTTCAAGCAGTTCTGGAACTCCTCTGTCGTGAGTGTTTTTAGTTGCATTGTCAGGGCTACCTTAATGTTCTGAATTTACCCAAAATGCTTACCTTTCACGGTCACTCTGACTTTGTGGAACAACCAGAAGAAGGTGGATCATAACACCCTGAAATGTTTTTTGTGAGCCCATGTATCTGTTGAATGGATTCAGCAGCATTCATCGAAGTTTTTAATCACACTTCACAAAGATATGAAGGAAGATTTCCAGAAGCCCTCCAAAGTGACGAGAATGAAGGGACAGGTGTGCTTGAAGCAAGGGGAAGTATTTCGAGTGGGACTAATGGCAATGTGTCTTTTACTGCAATAAGTATTTGTTTAACTTAGACATTCATGTATTTTGACCACCCCTTGTATTCTTCAGTAATCAAGTGCCCATTTTCTATTTTCACTGTATTTCAGGTATACTATCTTTGTAAGCATTTAGAACATCATCTAAGTTGAAATAACGATAACAATACTTTGAAAATCAGGAAGATGTATATTATATACATATATATATATATTTTACCATTATATTCACTCAAAAATAATACCGTAGATTTTTATTTGCTGAATATGGGTATAAAAATGACTGCCAATTACCTCTCTGTTCTAGATACTGTATTAGCTGACTATGCCAGGACAGCTTTCTAGTCAAAAGTTGTGAGTTGAATTCATATTTTAATTTCCCCATCAATTAATAGTCTATTGAACTCACAGTAAAAGGATAAAAATGTTATCTTCAAAAAATCATAGAAAATAAAATTATGAGCAAAGGTGATGTGACTAAAAAAAAAACTGAAGGTTAAAAGTGTATGAAAACTTTAGAAATACTTTATAAAATAAAAGAAGTCATACCCTGTATTTGAATTTGCTGGGAAAGAAGTACTAATGGCAAAAAATTAGTGACACCCTGCATTCATAAAGAATCTCTACTCAGATCATAGTTTCATAGCAGCCAGGACAGTGAAGATGCGCACCGTGGCATACAACAGCGTCCCTCAGAGGGCCTGGACTCCGAGGCGCCCTCAACCACTGTACATGCTCAGGCAACACTTCCAGACACTCTCGAGATCTCATCAATAAGGAACCATGTGGAGTCTAGACTTGCAACCACCGGGCCCTTTAGATGGAAATGATGAGCACAGGGCTGTGAACTAGGAAACCAGCATCTTCCTCACGAGAAGTGGGACCCTCAACCCCTATTCTTGACTCTTCCTTCAGAAATGCCACAGCAAAAAATGTATTCCACCATCCAGAAGACTGAGAGAGTTTTCTCTATCCTAATGAATGGGTCTAAAATCCTGCATAGATTGAACTTTGGATACCTTCACTGAAAAGGTGGTTTCACCATGTGATTGTTCTACAGAGAAGTCTATCAGTTTACAAGACCACAACCCTGCTCAGAACACACAGAGATTAAAGATAAGCTGCCGCAGGCTATTAGAAATAGAATAAGCATTAACTTATCTAACAATAAAATATTTATTTAATACTAGGTATGTCCAATGCATTGTTCAAAGTGCTTATAAAATAACTTCTGTTTTTATGAGGCTTATAATCTTTAAAAAATTTGTAAAGTGCAATAAAATTATCAAAATAGGCCCAAATAATTCAAAAGATAAAAACTTAAAACAATAATATTTTCAAAAGATAAGAACGAATATAAAATTTGTAAAAATAGGAATAATAAAGAAGACTGGTATTAAGAAGATAAAATATCTATGATATGACCCTTTGATTGAAAGAGACTACCAAATGTTCAATAAAATAAGTGGTCCACAAAGTTGTAGACTACTAGGAATAATCTAAAGTCATTGAAAAAGAAAAGAAACATGGGGCTGGGAGAAAGGGAGAAAAAAATGGAGGAAAGAATGAGAGGGAGAAAAAGACCACATACAACAAAGGTGTGGTACTCAGAATGATGTTGGATTTCTCTAAAACTGATTAGAAGCTACGACAACACTTTCAAAATTTAAGGAGAAAATACTGTCAACCTAGAATTAAATCATCCATTAAACTATCAATCAAATGACAGCATTAACTAAAGATGTTCCTGGATATAGAAGAATTATTGCATTTATTTCCACTACATTCTTATTTGGACACAACTCGGGAAGTACTTTAGCAAAATTAAGAATCTGGGTTAGGAAAGGGAAACATTAGAAATAAGGCATAGGAAACAACGAAAATGGCGCCAAAAAAAAAAAAAAAAAGTTCCATGTCCATAACTGTATTTCAGACCAAAAGAGGTTTCAACACAAATTAAAATAAGAAGATGACCAGCAATGACAAGGAAAGGAAATTTATAAAAATAAATGAGATGATACATTAATTAAAGTTTCAATGTTTGGATAAATGATAGACTGGAGTTTGATAAATTTTCTGGCAAATTTGTATTAACTACAGATGTGACAATACACAAGTAAATTTAAATGTAAGACAAGTGTTAGTTAACTCCATGAAAGAAAATTTAATACAAAAAGAACTAAAATTACATAATAATTCTTGACTTGGCTGGAAATATTTAGAATTTTAAAATAATGTCAATGAGTAATTGAAACAAAACCCATGATATGACAATTGTAAAACAACAGAGAGGAAGACTGTGGAGTATAAGAGAAATAGTATAAAAATTTCATTAACAGAAAGTCAATAAATAATGTCTAAAACAGATAAAGAAAAATATATGCATAATATTACAAAAATGAAGGCTAATGCAAACAACAACAAAGAAAACACTGAATCTTTTGAAGATGTCTGCCCCTGAGAAGGATCGATGAGCAAGGAGACAAAGAAGCAAAGAAATGGCTTGTTTAATAAAAACCTTTCTTGATTAATGTCTTAACTTCATGTATAACTTCTATAAAAAGTAAATACTGATTACAATTTGTATAACATCATAGAATAGAGAAAACATTCTTCAAATGGTCTTGAAAGAAAGAAAAAGGAACCGGGCTGTTCTCATGCCTAATGGGATGAATGCCTGACCGGAACCCTCAACAATCAATTTATACATTGTAAAAAGTTCCACTTTCCCACCAGATTTTTCACTACAAATTGAATACAAAAAGTATTAGAAGTACACTGCAAAATGACTAGCCAGGAAGCGACATGCGAATGTTTATGTTTAGCATATATTTGGAAAAAAAATTGTGACGATATTTAACTAAATGTTCATTGTTCCGCAAAGTAAGTGGGAGGAGAGGGGGAACACCCTGGGTTGTTATTAGTGGGTAACATGCTTTGAGTTCCTTGACTCTGTGAAGTCCACAAAAAGATTTTCATGTTTCTGCTTTTCACAGAAATCACAAAGGAGAATGTTTTTTCACTAGACACCTACTTAAAACCTTTTCATTTTCTAATCAAGAGAGGCTGCCAAAACAGTATTAATTTTTTAAAAATAACTCTCTGATGGACGCTCCCCTAGATGAATGGAGAGGATCTGACTCTGAGCCCACTTTGTATCCTCCATTGTGCATGCATTACAATGTGTGAGTTTGCTCATTAGCGCTCTCGGCATAGGCCATCATTTTTAAATGATCGAAGTGTTTGGGGAGAAATCAGTCACATAGAGTAACGATTCCCAAATTGTGATCCTGGTATTTAGGGGAGAATCCTCTGTGGTTCATTTAGGAGATATTTTTAAGGGAAATGTGAAGGCTGATAAAATACAGGACCAAATGGGAATATTTTGAAAATCTGGTAAGAGAGAGTAGTCATTATATTGGTGTGAGGATGAGGATTTAAAATCAGTGCCATTCAAAAATAAGGATCATAGTATGTGAACAGATGTAAAACAAACCCAGGAACCAGTGATTTGGGACCTATGTTAAAAGACAATTTTATTATAAAAACAATTTTTGTAATACATTCTTAAAATGAAAACGGTATACCTAAACCTTACAACATAAAACATAAACATAATAAACTTCCAAAATAAAAGTTTTCATAGCACAAAGAACAAAAATTTTACTTCTTATAAGTAGAAATGTTTTAAGTAAATGCCCCTATATTTTAATCATAAACAAAGAAAATATGATTTTGTTCTTATTTCATATTTTCACATTTCTCTGGTAATCTGTGGTTATGCCACTGATTTGATTTTCCTCATGTGCCCACAGTGAAAGACACAGCCAGATCACCAGCAATAAAAAAAATAATGAAAATTATTTTTGAAATTTTGGCCCAAGCTCAGCAGAAGCTTTATGGCAAAGTTCTTGTAAGAATGTAAAGAATATTTATGAGTGTCCCGTATGAGCGTTTGTATTTTTCCCCTCAGGAGATGGGATATGTTGCAACCAGCTATGGAGAAGATAATTTCGAGTATGAGATTGATGAAGAAAAGGAAAAAGATGGTGCTGGCAGGACTCAGGGACTTTAATGCATTCTGGGTTGGAAAGATTTTTAAATATATATTTCATAATTTCTTGTAAATGTAACATAGAATTTTTTTTTCTTTTCATACTTGGAACATCATTTAAAATTTCAGCTTTGGAGAAACTGCTTCCACATGATTTATGAGGCTAACAAAGAATAAATAGATTTCTTGCAACAGCAATTAATAATGCGAGGGTACAATGCATGGGGAAGAAAGGGAAATTCATTCCAACTATAAAACAAGGATATTGCTAAAGAGATCACTTCAACTTTTTTGAGACCACAAACACATCTGAAAAAAAAAAAAAACTATGACGACAGCTGCTAATATTGGGATGATTATAAGGATTTGGTGTCCCTCCAGAGGACATGCAGAATCTTAGAGGTGACTGCACTTTCAAAAAGACTCCCCGATGATTATGACCGGTTCCTATCCCAACCCTGAACCAAAAACCAATGAGAGATACAAGAGTCTGAGGCAAAGAGAGGTTCAAAGTACATAAACTTCAATCTGTTAGTTAGAAATGACAGAGCAAGGAAAAATTCAATAGGGTCAAGGTAAACAGAAAGAGCAAGTATTTAATTTTCTCTTAAATTAGAGACTTTATCCACTTCACACTAGGAGTAGAAGCACTAGAAGAGTGTTTGGTGTATAACAGTCACACCAACAGTTATTTATACACCAGTTAAGTCGAATGTTAAATTGAATATGAAAGTAGTAATGATAATACTTTATTTTTTAATTTGGTTTCATATATAATATCCACTTCAGAAAAGCAGCAGCACTGTGTGATATAAGAGAAATTATTACATCTGTTTGGAAGATGAGGAAATTAGGCTATAGTT
This sequence comes from Hystrix cristata, assembly GCA_004026905.1. Classification (NCBI taxonomy): domain Eukaryota; kingdom Metazoa; phylum Chordata; class Mammalia; order Rodentia; family Hystricidae; genus Hystrix; species Hystrix cristata. The sequence continues at coordinate 44,899 of PVJO010009686.1, read as the reverse complement.
TAAAAGACTATTCTTCAATGATTTCTATGAGGAAAGCATTGTGATAAATACTGGGTGGGCTATGCAAGACTACTGTTATAATGAGTAATATTTCTTTCTTCGCTATGTCCAAAATGTTATTTCATTCACAGAATCAACCTCTTACATAAGTATCATTGATTTCCACATAGAGGTTTAAAGGTATTAAGTAGCTAGATATCAGATACCTACTTATCCTATTCCAAATTGATACGCAATGTTCGCTTGAGGCCATGCAGTAGAACGTGCTGTTCTGTTTCTATAGTGCTGCTCCTACTTAAAATATTTAGCTACTGTAGTAAATGTGGATAAAGAAAATTGTCTTGTCTTATTCAAATCAATGTCATCCGAGATAATTCCTAAGTAAGCTAGTTAGAGAGGAATGGAACTAAATCTGTTCATCTGGTTTGCTAGCCCTCTATTGGCTGTGCAATGCTGTCCAATTTTTTTGAGATCATTTTTATGCATTAAGACTTTCAGCTGATGCTAAAGGCACTTGTCCTTCAGACTTCTGCCTCACCAAGAATCTTGCCTTCTCTTTAGTGTATGCAACCCTTCACCCTGTCGAATGCTATTCTTTGCAACTCAGCTCACATGATATACTTCAAAATATAAGCACACAGAGCAACAAGCTGTATCAGCGGCCATGTCATTCCAGGTTACATGTTTCTGCTCTTTCTTCCTAACACTTGGGTTGCTGGGATGCTGACCTCCACAGCTGAGTCAAGTGCCGTGGGCTGCTAGTCAGAGAAGAGGAACAAGCTGCGAAGAGCAAGGGCAGTAACAGCAGAGAAACTTCTAGTTTGCCTAGAAGTTTCTAGTTTGCCTAGAATAGAGAATTTCACAGTTCTCTCTTCCACTATGCCATGCCGACATGATGATTTATAGGCTGTCTTTTTGTGTGGGCTCAACTTTAAACTTCAGGTTAAGGACAATATCTATTTTCCTTTGTTCAATTTTGCTTCTGGTAAACAAATATGTAACATGAGAGTATTTTACCTTTAGCTTTAAGAAATAAAAAGTTGAAAAGAAGGAGGAGAAGGAAGAGGAGGAAGAGAGGGATGATGGAGGCAGGGCAGAAGGGAGAAGATGAGGAGGAGGAGGAAGAGTAGGAGAGGTTGCCAGGGAAAGGAGAAGAAGAAAACATAATCCAAAAAAAGAGAAGTTTGGACACCCAGAGATGTTTAGAGTTTTAAGATGAGCACCTCATTCCCACACTCAGACTTGTGACCCTGTCAGTGACTGTATACTTTTATTTCCTTTTTGTTCTCTTCCAGCTTATCTACTTCTTAAACTTTCATGAAGTTGGTTATTTTTTGAAAGATACATTTATGAGTACAAAAATAGGAGGTTTTGATGGTGCCCACTGAAGTAATTTCCATTTTCCATACTGATCATTGTTCCCTTTACGCAGAAGAAAATATACTTAAAATCTGAGAGTCAGACTTATGTCTCTGTAATTCAAATATGTCGACCTCTTGGTGGATATCAATTAATCAGTGATTCTGAGAAACAGATTTTTATGGAGATATGACAGTATCTTACCATACCTAAGAAAGTTGGCTTTCTTTCATCGTTTCTTATCCTAGAGGAGACCACTTCTCCTGGTAGATTGAAGAGCTCCACAGCTAGTTAACAGAAGAAATGATTACATCAGGTAATTGTCTCCCACTGTATCTTGGGAGGACAAAGATTCATGAAACCTCTTAGGACTTGTAAGCACTGAACACCTGCCTTAGATTCTCTGCTGAAGTGCTAGGTGAAAATTTGAGAAATTCTGTGATCCTTCACTATCTTCTTAACCTGTCCTTAGTATTGATTTAATCTCTCAAAATTGAGCTCGGGTGCTTCTGAGAGCTACCTCTGATACTCTGCTTCTCTCCTATTCCACAGCACACTTGACCTAAAGTACATGTGGTTACTTGAAAGACTGCCTCCATGAAGATCCTGTTCACTCTCTTTCCAAGGTGTAGACTGTACGCTTAGTATCTCTTCCATTGAATGAGGACCTTATTACAAAACAGATCTCTTGTTACACAGTGTCATGTCACCTAAGTCTTGGTGACTTTGTTCTTGCCAGGTTCTTGGCCCCGCTGGTACAACAGAATCCTTCAAATGTGTCTGAGTTTCATTCACCCTGTAACATTTGCCTTATCATAGTCAGACTATAAAATTGTCTTCATCTCTGTGCAATAAAGACTGAGTTTTTATGGTGACTGGCAACAAGAGAGAGGAGAGACCTCCACAAAGCTCCTGAAACCATATGGATGATGTCAAGATGATTGTACAATAACTCAATGTCCTTTCTCCTCCTTTCTTTCTTCTTCTGTCTCCTGTCTCCCCACACTGAAATGTCTAGTGAAGAAAAATAGAAGCATACATTCTCTTAGACAGAGATGAAACATGTCTAGATTTTTTTATGCCATGGACTTGAAAGTGTATAGGTGGAATAGAAAGTAGGCATTTGTTGTTTCTTAATGAAAACTGACTTCATGGTGTTGTGCTATTGGTTTCCTAGGTCAAGTTTTAAAGAAGGGGCTGGTCAGTGTACAGACTGTTACTCATTTTTTGTTGTTTCTTTGCCTGGAATTCTTCCAGCTCAGTTGTTGGAGAAGAGACTTTTTCTTCCAAAAGAAATAACTTTAAGCATGTGAACTGCAGCTCTCATATTAGTCACTTTATGGAGAAACACTGCCTAGCAGAGAAAACAGAAGCCAGTATAGAGGGATGGCCAAATAGACAGAGGGTAGAGACCAGTGCATTTCTAATTCCAATTATGTGACAGAATTTGTTTTCTAAGACGTCCACAACACTCCTCTCATTAAGAACTGACATTCCTTTCCCTTTTACCTGGCAGGCCCTGAACTACCATGAATGTGACTCTACAAGAGTTTAAAAACTGGTAAAGTTGACACAACTTGCATCAATTCTCATGAGACAAGCTTTTAAAATTTAGTGCCTAAACCATAAAGAAACCCAAGCAGGCCAGCAAAGGAAACAGAAGCACTCCAGCCCCATCTCTTAGCCCCAGATGACCCTTCAGGAGAAAACAGCATCAAACGTCCAACCTTGTGAATGAACAATCTTGGAAGGAAAGCTTCAGGGCCTAACGCAACCTGACCCCATCAAGGATGTGGGCTTTCCTTACAGGCTCCGGCCCAAATTGCAGATGTGTAAGTTAAATGAACATCTGGGGACTCTGCTTTCTTAAGTAACAAAATACATGCTATGAAAGCCATTTTTCTTCTTTTCTGGCTAACCTAGGTGAAATTGGGAGTTTACATTTTACATTTACAACCAATAGGCCCGACCAATAAAAAATAAGATCTATATAGTTTCCTATTTGGTAGTTTGGTTTTTTACTTAATACTTTGTGACAGAGAAGACAAGAAAAAGGAGATAGCGCCTTTGTTATTATATAATGATTTTAACTAGCTGCCCCAAACCCAGGCTTGTTTAGGATAGATAATGATTAATTTTTCAATAGCATGTCTCCTGCACATAAATGCCAATTACTTTTTAATAATGTGAATCATATAACCTACATTAACAAAGTAATTAGATTTATTTTTGCATTGAGTAATTTTCTGTTTTTGAAAATTGTTAAACTTTGAGGAAAAATGTGTTATTTATATAGGTGAATAATAGAAAGATTTTCTAAAAAAATAGGTTTCCTATATAATTGCTCACTTAAAATTAATCACCAATATAAAATAATCTCTGCAAATCCTCATAACTGTGTGATAAAAGCATTCAGAAGTGCTTTGCTTAGGGAAATGACAGAATCACTCTCATATATTCAGTTGGTGATACAGTACATTTTAAGATATAAGAGCAGACTTGGGTTCAACCTTACTGTTCAATGTTGCCAATGAATTTGCCAATATTAAAATAAAGTCTCTATATATACAGAAATATATACATACATATAGAAATACACATACATACATATAGAAATATGTATTTTGTCTTAAATGTATCATAAAATATTAATTTCCTTTAGGTATTATATATAATATTCAATTACATTCCATCATTATTATTTTATTTAAATAGATAACTTCTATTATCTTTTATGGTTCTATGACTTGGATTTGACTCTTACTCTACTGAATCCACATCTGCTAATTAGCTGGGTTTTCAGGACAGTCCCTGTATATAGCCTCAGAGACACTAGGGTTTACAATCATTAGAAAGATTTCTTTGAAAATATGGCACAGATTTCTTAGTTCAAAGAAGAAGTCTTTTTTTTTTTTTTTTTTTTTTTTTTTTTTTTTTTTTTTTTTTTTTTTTTTTTTTTTTTTTTTTTATAAAAATTTTTTTTTTTTTTTTTTTTTTTTTTTTTTTTTTTGGTGCTGGGGATCGAACTCAGGCCCTGCATTTGCTAGGCAAGTGCTCTGCCACTTGAGCTAAATCCCCAGACCCGCCAAGAAGAACTCTTAAGAGTAAAATACCTATTGTGGCTTCTGAAGATTATTTTAGAGATCAGTATTTACTCAAAGTTCTATGGTTGAGAATAACACTGGCTGGTGATATTTCCACTACTTTTCTTTAGTAAGCTATGCAGACGCCTGTTCCATACCATGTAGACACCACAATTTCCATTTTTCATTCATTTGCCTCCTCAGGGAAGAAACACGGATGGAGGCAGAACATTATCACAGGAATCTCTGCCAACCACAAGGCCTTAAAAGGCTATCAGGTCATTTCCATCCTAGCCTTCTGTCCTCCAGTCTTTCCTCCCTGAATATTGGCCGATTACTTCCACCAATTGTTTCCTGTCCCCAAACTTAACATTTGATCTGTGATGGGCCTTCACTTACTATGTGGTTGATACATTTTCAAATTAGTCTTCTGTGACTAACTTAATAGCATCGAACACTGCTAATCCTTGTGCTCTTTTTCATTTCTTCCACTCAAGTCAGACTAGAGGCTTCATGAGACTCTTGGATGATTGGCTTGGGAACGCTTGAGATGCATTAAGGAGCTAATGACTCATAAGAACACAGACTTGATATTTGTGAACCCTCTGTGGCTTTCCTTCTGTGGATTTATAGTCCGTCACTACACAGTGTCCACTTTCAAATTTCCCATCTGCTGGAACCTAGGGAAAACTCATCCTCTACAATCGAAGTTGATTTAAACTTTGGATATGCAAAGTCTCCATAGTGTTGTTAGTTTTTGTTGCGGAGTAAATAACCTGACAGTATCTAAAGAGATTGGTTTCCCACTTGATCAATTACAAAAATATTGTTAATAATTTTTCTGAATTTTATATTGCATTTGTAGAAGCTTTCATTAGTCATTATTCTACTCTTTTCAGCAGGATATATGAGAATGAAAGAACCATCAAGTAGTTCCATTATCCCTGAAGAAATGAAGGTAACTACATTGATTAATCTGTACCAATTCTTTTAACAAATAAATAGGCACTAAATGTGCTACCTAATTTCAATCAGTTCAACTGGATTTACAACTCAACTCAGTTCTTACAGAAAGATAATGAAATTGTTAAAAAACAAGAATATTTAAAATAACCTAGAGGCAAACAGAGTTATTGTATGACCTGGGAAACAAACATGAATAAGTAAGATAAAAAGTATTCCACAAAAGCAAACAAAAAATGAGAAAATTGTCACAGAAAAATAAAGTTTCCTTAAAGTATCTGTATATTTCTTTTCTAAGTTAAATGTTCAGTTAGTAATTACCTATCACAGATGAGACAGATGTTGAAATACAGTGCTCTCAAGGGTGATGATCAGTCTTTTCTTTCAACTTTTTGTGACTACTTAGCTGTTCATTTGGTGGAGGTGATCATTAGTGTTTTTATGTGAAATAAAAGCTTCAGGACAAGAACTTCTGTTTGAAGATCAATATGAAAGATATCATTTCAGTTACGGCCTTAATAATTGTAACCATAGGGAGCCTGGCAGAGCTGGTTTTATGAATTAATATAATATAGAATCCACCAGGTATAAGTGGGAAATACAAATAAAGGAGAATTGCTAGCAGTGAGTATATTGGGAATATTTGGATAAGAGGGAATTGTTTGACAAATGCAGTGTTGGATCAGAGTAGTTTTGGTACAGTAGCCACAAACACATCTTCCAATAACAGGATGCATATCTGAGGGCCAAATTGGGGAAAGAATTCAACCAAGGAGCCCAAAACTGGAAAAGACCTCTTGAAAAGCGCTTAATTATGCACATCCCATTATCTTATAATGTTCCTTGTGGGATTTTTTTTTTCTTTAAGTGGATTAAATCAAACATACAGTTGACATTTTCATATATTTGCTGCTGAGGTATAATAGTGTTCTTGGACAGAAGTTACAAGCAAATTGGTCCAGAGACTGTTAGTAGAGAATCTACCAAAAAAATAATATGCCAATAACATTTTCCGATTAATAGAGTTTATCACTTTATCCTGGAGCAAACTGGAAATGAAAAATAAAGTTCAACAACATCCACTCAATTTACTTAAAATAAATTAGAGGGTGTTTTTTGTTTTGTAGATCATCTTCATTATCTGTGCATAGTTTATTTCTTTGTCTTTACCTTGATGTTTGCCTTTTGAATCTATCTTTGAACGTTATTTTGCACGTTGAAGCTATCATTTCCTCGACATTTTGACTTTTTCCTATTCCCTCCAAAGTTGCAATGAGAAATGGCCTCTCCTGAGCCAGAATTGATATTTTTTATGACAAAATTAAAAGTGTAAAATAAATTTGAGTTTTCCTTTACCAGAAGGGGGAAAAATAACATTCAAAACACTGAGCTATCTCTAATATTGTTTAAATTTTATCAAAGCATGTACACAAATGTAAATGGACAAATAGAACTTACATATCCATGCATATTCATATATGACTATAAATTAAACCTAAAATAACTGTACATAAAATATGAGACATTTTCATTTGCATTACATTCTTAGGTCAATATAGATCCAATTTTAGATCCACTATTTTTGCTTCATTTCCCATTCTTATGAAATATTTTTGCTTCAAAAATACTTAACCTAGGTAAGTGAAATACACGTTTTTGATTTTAATTCACTTACACCCTCCTTTTTTTTTCCCAAATTCATAGATATCAACCGAAGTTCTCAGCTCATGTTTACCTTTTATAGGCTTACCAGGCAGTATTAAGTGCTCTGCTACAGCTACACTTTGTCCCAATGGCATCTTGGGTATTCTCATGCCATTAAATGCCATATGTTGGTGGCTAGTAACACATATATCCAAGGTATATCAGACCTCTGAGATCCAAAAGCATAAAATTGTCCCTTACACAACTTAACTATTACATAGTACTGAAATCTTACAATGAATTACTCAACACCTCACCTTGTCAGGTCTCTCTGATGGCAGTCCTTCCCTCCACAGTGATTAACACAATCATCCATCCAGTTTCTCCATGTTGACATCTACAAGCCTCCTTCTTTCTGCTTACATCCAATCCTGCTGTAACTTTTTTCAGTTCTGTGTTCACAACACATTCTTTTATTTTATTTTCTTCCATCTGTCTCCACTCAACCATTCTAGCTACCTTGATGTATCGCGGATAGAGGATAAAACAGATTCTGTAATGCTGCCTTCAATTTTCTGTTTTTCTCTCCTAACCAAACCAGATCTCCAAGCAGCTAAGAGACTTATCTGCTTAAAATCCTTCAGCAGCTTCTGATTGTACATCCAATAATAAAATCAAAACTCATAGTAGAATACAAAGCTCTGTGTCATCTAGGAAATATCTGAATCTATACTGCACTCTTTCTGGATTAAAAATTACATTTCTTAGTTTTCCTTGAAGATAAATGTGAATGTGGGAGAGAGTTTTGAAAAATAAGATGTAGGTGAAGATCACTGAAGGGCCTTCCATGGAAGCTATTTAAAGGAGGGAAGTTTCAGCTTGCACATGCCTTTTGGTCTTTACTTGTCTTCTTTCCTGCCTGAAATTCAGCTAAAATTCTAAAGGTAAAACAGCCATCTGCTGGCCATGAGAAGGGAAGCAATAGAAAATAAAGTGCGATGCAAACACAGTGAGTGGAAAGAGAGAAGACACCTATGTCTTTGATAATTTTTTAGCCAAGCACCGCAATTGATGGGAAGATGTCTAACTCTGGATTATCACACACATACACACATGTGCACACGTGCATGCTCATTACTTATTTAAATCACTGTTACTTTTTTTTACATAGGTTCAAATGCAAACTTTAATGTTTATAAAAGGTTATGCTATTATTTCTACACTGAATTCATTATCCAGATGGGGAATGAATTTTCTTCCTGCGTTACCTACAGTGTGCAGCAGTTTGCTAAGAACTATTCTTTACCAAGCTTTTAGGCAACAAATGTAACTTGTGCAATTTTACTACATACCATCGGGTTATCTCCAGCTTTCTCTGACGGGTTCTCTGATGTAATCAACTAATTGGGCATATATAAAAAGTTAAATCTTCATCTTCATTTCTGCTCATACTCATTTGTTGCTCCAGCTTCATTTTCAGCAATGTATTTGTGGCTACTATAGTTCCTAGGATGCCTTATTCCACTTTCAGTTCCTTACTATACTTAACATGCTGTTTTTTGAGAGCTCCAGTTTCTAAATGTATATAAAATGATGATGGAAGGAGGAAGAGCAACAGAATTCTGGCTGTTACAAAACACAACACCTGTGCTCTAGAGGGATGTTTGCCTACTGCCTGGATCACGCTGTAATCACTGAACTGTAAGACAGTCAGTAGATGAGCTGCTTACATTGGCCTTAGTTTACACAATAGTAATTCATTATTCATGAAGTAACACAGATAAATTAGTGTATTTTTTCCTTTTTAATTCAGTTTCTTTACCTATATGATTATGACATAGCCCTGGATTAGAATTTGTGACCTCTATATCATCAAGGCAATTTTGTTCAGAAAAGAGAAGATAAATTATTAATTACATGTTAATAACCATGCAATATTTTAAAAGTTTTAAAGTGTTTTAAATTAAAATGAGATTAAATGCTATTTTTAGCATTATGCTGGGTATTATGTTGAGGTTAGTATTATGATGTCTGACTTTAAGGAGTTTTCCCTTTAATTATGAATTTATAATATGAACATATGAAAAAGTGAACAACAGTAGTGGAGTTTAGTAAGATTTCAAAGTAAAACAGAAAGTGGCATACTAAAGCTATATATAAAAGATAATTACAAAATTACCAAGTAAACATTTGATACAGACGTTCAGATGAGGGAGGGTCAACGAGAGAAAACTTTGAATGATAATTCAAGTTTTAAATGGTCATTTAAAGGTTAACAGAACTTTAGGAGGCATAAAAGAGAACATTCAACTTATTCCTACTCATTCTCTTGTCATACTGAATGTAACAGAATGTTCCCACCGGGGTTGGGTATCATGACTTAAAGTCCACAATACAGAGTAGCTTAAAATGCCTAAAGCATGGGCTTTGGTATCAGATATCCTTGAAGGTGTGCCTCAGTTTCCTCCTTTAGTTATTTGTTTGAAGGTTTAACACAATCTTCTGTTATACTTGTAGCACAGTACAAAGTAAATAATGAGTGTTACTCTAATGTAAGAGTTCACCACAAATCATAGCTGAGGATGGAAAGCAGCAAGGTACCGTTGTTGGAAGAGCAACAGATCACAGAAAAGATCTGTCTAGAATCAGAAGCTCAAGTCAATCAAGAGCAGATTAAATAAAAGCTTGAGATGGTTTGGATCAAAATGGTTCAGAATACAGGAAATACTGGCAGCTCATTTTGTGAAAGGAGATGATCGAATGGCAAAGAAACACACAGAACAGCTTAGGGGGACAGAGGTAGGCTGGCAGAGTGACTCAATACAAATGGGTAAGCACAATTATTATAGTAATTTTCCATAAATTTAAAATGCTTATGTACGTGCCCTACTAAGAACTTTACATACATTATTTTCTTTAATCTTTCTCACTCTCAGATGGGTAAATGCCATTTTTATATTCATTTTAAAAGTGTGTATAGGAAGGCTCAAAATCATCAGTGAACATGTTGAAAGTAATATAGCAAGCAAAACCCAGAGCCAGAATTTGCCTCCATGGTCTGCCCGATACTAGATCAAGTTTATGATTCCTAGCCCTCTCATTACTGCTATGTACTGGCAAAGCACTTAGATGATATCCATTATGGGAATTTACTTGAAGGCATAATTTTCACCTGGATTTACATTATCTAAAAATAATTTTAATCCTTACTACAGTGAAATGTTACTGGTCAAAATACTGAACATGTACTATATTCATTACTAGTAAACAAGGGCTTTACTATCTTTATGACACTGGCCACTGACAGTTCTGATTGAACCTAGAGGGGCCTCTTCAGGGATGGCTGATTGCCACTTCTCTCCATAACTCTATCTTTGATTTGTCACTGGCGATTTGTGTGCCATAGGTGCAATAATTACTGTCTCTGGGAATCAGCAAGGGATAAAGTTTCCCAAAGTATTGTTTATGTAAATTAACATCCTGATATATGAAATAAATGTTTCTTCCTATTTCAAAAGCTATTTCTACTTAGGAGTGGCAACTCAGAAAAGTTATACTCAAAGGAGACATGCTTTTTGCAGTCGTTTGAATGATGGCTCAGTTTCTTATGGTCCTCAGTGGGCATGCAAAATCTGGAATAGATGTGTTAAATCTAGCACAGCCAACTCAAATGTCCATGAAGAGACAACTTTCAGTGAAGAGGGCCTGGTAAACTGTTATGAACTCAGGGACTCCTGTTCCACCCAGACAAGGCCAGAGCTACTTAGTTTTGGCAGGTTATTGCCGCTCTTTGGGAGGAACCAGCTTTCTGAATTACTCATTTTTTAGAGCTGTCACAAATAAAAATTTTCAAGTGAAAACTCACAATGTTAAAATGTCAGCTAAATTATAAGAAAGGAGCAAAAGCACAACCTGGGCTAAAACAAACCTATCTTTATGTTGAATTCGGCATGCTTGTTTGAAGTCTAGAGGTTCTGAGAGGTCTTTGATCTTTGTTCCTGAGAAGTATTTTCTTCACATGAACATATTCTGTCTCCAGTAAGGTTTCTATTTGGCCAAACAGATGCTCCATAACTAGACATTTTGGTCTTGAGGAGCTGAGTTGAAGCTTTATTTGCAGAATTTATTTTTTCTGAGTTCATTTTTAAATGTATTTTCATTTCTTATGGGTTGTTACATGATATTATAACAAGAAATAAAAGTTCTAACAAAATTTAGAACTCTTCAAATTAAGTTTAATCAGTAAAAATGTAAAGTAAATGATTTATAATTAGATGACCAGTCAAATCTAAGTTGATTTAAATTTTATATAATAGTGTGAATCGTTAACATCATTTCTTATTTTTGAGGATCTGATATGATTCTTTCTGATAAGGTTCAGAAGTACATTGCTTCGCTGAAATACAAAGTAGCTTCTCATCAGGTCTGCAGAACCATTTAACCCAATTCACAAAGGCCAGATCATAGATAAGCCAGAATAAACAGAATATTTATAGCCTGGTGACAAGAGGACACCATTTCCATAGATAACCACAGTTACTTTTTTAGTATTGTCTAAAAGGCAGCAAGATGTTTGTTAATTTATAATAATACATGATTCTAAAATTGAAATTAAACACAAATGAGAAAATCTGAATAAGAAAATTCAACTTTAGCTATATAAGAAAGACTGTTTTTACACTATCAGTGAAATGTGGTAGAGACTACATTTCCAAAATTATGACTAACAACTGTCATCGTCTGAGTTTCTAAATTTGTACCCAACAATTGCCGCGTTCTGCCTTGCCACATTGTGCCCTTACCTCTGAAAAGCCAGCCAGTGAAAGGGCTCTAAGATTATCAATTCAAATGTTTTCAGGGCCAACCAAGTAACATAACTTGGCAGGCTAAGACACCGTGACTCTTAACTGTAGTCTTTCATATTTGAAAGTGTAAAAACATCATTCCAGGTATATAAGAAATACTTGCAGACAAAATTGGGCCAGTGGAGTAGCCCTTATTTGTAAGCCTTCTTTAAACATGTTAGCCTCACAATTAGAGGGTGAACAGTAGACACAACATCTGTATTGACCTTCACAGGGAAACTTTTTAAACAGGTCTATGGAGCTTAGGTGAAAGAATATTCAGCATTCTTGCTATGCAGCAGTAATCTTCGGAAGCCCACATAATATTAGGTTGGTTTCAACCAAACAGTCAGGCAGGAGATGGGGGACGTGGAATTTGAATGGACAGTGTAAGTGAAGAGATGCTCAGATTTATAGGAAAGAAGTTAGAAATAGTCCTTTTTATTGACTCTGATACCAGTTTCCTTGTTCATTGTCATAGCAAGACTATAGTCCAATGAACCATACAGGAGAAAAATAAGGAATTACAAAGTCTCAATAGCACTTATTTTGTACATGATCAAATAATCAGAAAGATTTAAAAACTACCTTAGTATTAGCAAAGCTAGTATCTGACTAGTTAATTTTCATACCTGACTGTTACTGTTTTCATACCTGACTGTTACTGATTTTGGTCCTAACATATCTAAGCAATATGAATACATTTCTCTTCAAAAGAGTTTTCTTTCTTCCTTTCTTTCTGGATGATGTAAGCTTTAAGGTAGACCAGAATATCAACTGATCCTGTGTACCCTTAACTCCCCTTCATGGTTAATGTTATTACTTTGTTTATCATGAGTACACATTGTATTGTGGCCAGTAATGTGTTTTAAGGACTAACATGGCAGGCTCTCCTGAGATGGACAAGAACAACAATAATGGTAGGGGCTGCTTCGGTTGGCTTAAATTATATCAGATACAAAACATGATCGACCCCATAAAACTCCACAAATCACAAGTGCCTGCAGAACAATGTTAAGCTTGATCCTAAAGAAAATTTTAAAGTAAATTTTTTTTTTTTTTTTTTTTTGTGCCGGGGATTGAACTCAGGGCCATGTGCTTATGAGGCAATCACTCTAACCACTGAGCTAGATCCCCAGCCTAAAGTAAAATTTTTAAAACTGAAGAGTTTGATAAAATGTTTGAATGCTCTGTAACTGTCTAAGTTACATCTGTGTTCAGTTTTCACACTGAAGTCAAATTATTTTTATTGTTATTTCAGTGTCAATTAAGTTCAGTATTAATTTAATAAAGACTAAGGAAGGAGGATAGGAACAATGAATAAAAGATAAATTGGACCAAAAAAGAACATTAGCAGCCTGATTTATTACCAAAGAAAATGTTCCAGTAAGTTATATATACTTAAGACAAAACATAAGAAACATGTCAGATTATGCAAAAGAGTCCTAGATCAGGTTGAAAATCAGGTGAGAGTCCCACAATTTAAAAAAAAAAAAATGCTTGTCATTTGAGGTTTACAACCTTATAGAAAGTGCAAAGATAGTGAAGGTCTTTTATTTGACAGGCTATATTAAGGTGTGTGTAAGATACGTGTGAAAAAATGCAAGCACAGGATGTTAATTCTAGTGTGAGAGTGAGGACGTGGCTGTGACAGCCACAGTGAGCCTAAGAAACAAATGGTTTGAGGCTGGGCCACATCGAGGTTAGGATGCCACCTTAAGGGAGCACCATCCAGGAGGAAAGGGAAGCTTTGTGTTTTGTATTCACAGCTTTCAAAGGAGTCCTCTGTATAGTAAGTGCCAGCACATGTCTGTTGAATGAGTAGATGAATGGACGAATGAATATATGGAGGGAAGCAATCATCCTGTTCCACTTTCCATTTTAGGGATGCTTAGAGGGACGCCCAGAGTAGTGAAGTTGAGATGGCGACCATTTAACCAGCAGGAAATTATTCACGCAGGGAACTTAGAACATACCATTAGAGTAGCTTTTCATAGCACCTATAAACTAAAACTGGACAGTAGGGTAAAATTAACAACAGCAATATTCTCTTACATTTAGGGCTCTACTACTCTAAATGTATTGTAGTTTTAGAAGAAAATTATAAGGAGTCACTTTAATAATCTGTGCAAAAGTAAAAGCTAATTCATTAGTATTTTCAAGATTAGAAAGATTTTCTCTTCCTTTTTTTTTTCTTTTATCCTTCCTTCCTTTCTTTCATATTAAAAGCATAGAGGTAAAGGATAGCACATCCAGGAATGTAAATTTCTTTCCTGTCTATTAGATCATGTGTTATTGGCATTAATACCGTCAATAATTCATGGTAAAAGAGGAAGTTGCCATGAAAGGTTACCCATTGTCAGGCTGTGATCAATAGGTAAGACCACAGTGCGTGATGTATTGTCAAGTATCAGCCAGATTCACTTTCTCATGTATTTTAAAAACAGTGGTAGTTATACTCAGTTTGTCTAACCTGAGCTAAACCTATTTATTCATTAACCTTTCACTACTGATTACAGAATATGCCTTGAATACCTTTTCTTTAACTGCAGAATACCAGCTTTTGTAATTTAATTTGTGTGATCTGGCATGGGCCTCTGTGTTTTGCCACCTTGTTTGGATGTTAGAGTTTATATTAGAGCAAACAAAATTGTCACTTTGTTTTCCTATCTTTCTATATTGGGTCACTTTGTGCTGCATGATATGATCTAAGACAATTCAATGCAAGGAGACACATGTCCCTTCTCATTGGAAATACGAAGACTGTAGCTTTCTTTTACCCCGTGGAAAAGAAAGCAGGTCAGGTGCCCAAAAGGAGTGGAGGAAATCTTGGTGTCATCATTATTCCTCTTCCTCCACAAAGATAATGTAAAAGCAGAAGGCAGGAACAGCACTGCTTTCCTCTTACAGAGATAAAAGGAGAACAGTACTGTGAACATTTATGTTTATGGCACTGGAGAAAGGCACTTACATAAAAACAAAACTACTATCTCAAAACATTTTCAATCATGATCTTAATCTAATCACATCTTGGAATCTCAGAGAAAAATGTTCACTTACTGAAATCACCTCCTAAGGGACAGATAAGAATGACACATTCATAGCCACTTGGTTTCTCTGTTTGATTAAGGAAGTAAAAGCATCTGATTTGTTTCTTTTTTCAGACTTGGAGTTCTATAAAACCTCTAAAATATTTTGATACTTGTACACTCAAATTTTATTTGGTTCATTACATGCTATTTCTTAATTTCACCCAAATACTGATACGTCGATAATTTGGACATAAAGTGATGTGAAGTCTGTGCCAGCCAGTACAATTTTTTCTCCAGTGGTCTTTGCTTATGGAAAAATGCACTAGATACAATGGCGCCAATAATGGTCACCAGGAAAAAAATAAATGCCTGATGCTTCTCCAGGAGAAAAAAAGGATATGATGTAATGGTAATAATAGTAGTGATGATGAGGAGGAAAAGGAGGAAGCAGACAGAGAATAAAGTAACTGATTTTCCTGGGCTTTTTCATATTTCCTAAAGATTCTGTCCTTTTTTAAAAATTTTTTTGACTATATGGTATCTTTTTAAGGTTAGCACATCATTAAACCTGTTTGTCATATGACAACCATACATACTGTTACAACTCAAATCCCATATCTCTTCCCTGACTAAACTTATTTCCACTGCATTTGAAGTGAACAGGAATCCCAAAATTCATCACCTCAAAGGAGAAGCATAGGAGATTGTGTGTAAAGAGGGTGGCATCATTTCTGTGAGACTGCCACATTGCCATACACTTGGTAATTAGTTGCAACATGCATTAATGTAAAAATAATGTCTTGCATTCCATGTTATTGTTTGGAGATGGTTCTGCTTATCAGTTTTTAATATGCTCTTTGAAAACTGAAACATAGTTTATGCACAGCTCTTTAGGAACATAGGGATTCAAAAGCTGGATAAAATACTTTCATGCTTCCCGACACAAACCTGAGAGGGTAATTAAGCAGATGGTAACAATAAACTGTATCTGAACACGTCAGGGATTGAAGTCCCTTATTAAAAGCCTTATACACTGAAGGAAGGAGAAAAATAAATAAATAAAAGCCCAAAACTCTGGGCAAGTGTTTTAACAGCCAACACCTTTATGTCTGCCATGACCTCAGAAAAAGAGACTAAACAGCCATTTAGGGACAGGTTTCTTACCTCCTAGGAGAGGGCACCTGGAGGTCTTTGGCACACAGAGCTAGCAAGATTGCAAAGTCATGATATGACGCTTGAGAAATGGAACTGCGCCTCAGGATTGCTTTCAAATACATGAATTTTAGACACACAAATATTATAACTGTATATCCACAAGTGCTCCCGATGTACACCTTTACCTTAATATCAAAATCTTGTAAGTCAGAGGAATTATGCTTTTCTCCTACAAAGGTAAATATCCAGGTAATAAGGATTTCTATAATGACAGTTATTCTGAATATTTCTGCCTTATCTTGATAATAGAATTACCTATTCATTCCATTCTTGAAATATATTAGGATTCTATTTATTTCTTAGATATGGACTTTGTTAGCTGTGTCTTGAACTAAAGCTACAGAAGATTATTAAGGCAATCTAGATATTTCATCATAATATATATATGCCTTCCAACACTATATATATATATATATATATATATATATATTTTCACCCTAAAGTAATTTAATATTTCTTTACTAAATACTAAATAAAGTTAGTAAAGTTTTACATATGTATGTGTGTGTGTGCACGCATGTGTGTGTGCCCCTGATGTGTGTGTTTAGTCATTTTCTTGGAGTATGAAAATAAGTTTATATATAATGTTATATAGTACATTATCTATATATGTTATGTATATATACTATATATCAGACACATATAAAAGTACACATGCATATGTACACACACTAAACGCACACACAGGCAGAATCTATTGTATGCAAGGGAAGAGCTAGTTACTTTGGAAGCTTGCAAAAATATCATGCCATCACGTGGTTAAAGGCGCTATTGTGCCCTTACAAAAGGCCCCAAAATCCTGGGGGATAACTGCATCAGTGGTTCTCATCCTGCTCAGTTCCCTGCCTCTCTGGCAAGTTCTCCGAGTGTCATTTATGAGCAACATCGCCCATCCCGCAACAGTGATTTAGCTTACCTAAGTACTAGCAAGCAAAGGGCAATATGTAACATATCATGTTTTTGATTAATCAAGCTTGTAATGGCCATCTATTAACAGACACTTAAAAATTGAGGCAAGTACTAAAATTGAAAAAAATGAAGAAGGTATAGGCAGTCTTAAACAGCAAACCCCATTTTCTAGCTCACATTTTACTTACTTGTGGGTGCGCATCATCTTGTAACACTCCCCAGTTTTAATTTTATCTGGTGATACTTGATAAATATGAAAAGAATGTTTATATCTCTCAATGCTTAAAATGATACACATCACCTTGGAAGTCTGCCATAAAATTCTCTTAATATTGACTCTGGTTTTAAAGTTATTTTTAGGGTGACGAATGTTATGTGAATTAACTAAAAAATATTGCAAATAATTTATGGAAAAGCATAGTTGCTGACACTCAGATGTTAGGTAACCTCCTCTAATTAGAATGTACACTTTTAGATTACTGATTATGAACATCAGGGGACCTGAGATTTTGATTCATCAGTAATTCTGCTTTATGTCTACACTAAGATGTAAAAATGATTCTTCTGGCTCTCGCTCGGGGTTTCCAGCTTCACACACAGGCGCCAAAGAGCTTTTACCTGTAATCTTCAGTACTGCTCTGCCCCCTTGTGCTGCTAACAGTGAACTCAACACAGAACAGTGTGACTTCATCTTTGTACAAGTACTACAGAAAAACCCCACTGTCACTTCTCACTTTTCTGGCAAGTTCAAGGTCAGTGTCTAGCTATTTTCAGCTCATCTCTTCTTGATCCATGCAGAGAAATGACAAGGTAACGTGATTTGGGGTCAGCTGTATTATAGGAACCATTACATAAACGGAGAAAGTGAAAATCAATCCTAGCTGACAGGGACTTCGGGACAATCAGTGCTCACTGGATGCCTCTGTCAGCTCGCCTGCATCAAACATCGTGTGACTTCTGTCAGATCTCCTTAATAAAACTATATTCTCACGTTCAGCAACCTAAATAAATATTGCACTGGAGTTGAAATGTTTGAGACTGTTTTTTAGTCTTCTAGTTTTGGAAACTCTGCTGTTACTTCGTTGGAAAATCTCACGGGTGATCCCGATTATCCCACGGCTTGTTAATGACCCAAGACTGAGGTACCGCTGTCACACCTATCACTCAGAGTGATGGATGTGAGCTTCCTACAGACTGCTGCATCCCCTGCAATGAACTCGGCATTGCAGCCTCAACCTTGCTCTCCAAATCACCCTCAGCTCTAAGTCCTCTCTGCTTCTTCTTCAAAGCAGAACACTTGATCAGTCATTTCTTGCTGGGGACTGGGTTTCTTCCTCCTTTTTTAGTTGTTCATCATTATTTTCCTTTTTTATCTTTGTATTTTGCAGCAGGACATTTCTCCCGGACACGGAGCTGGAAACAGCATTTAGCAAGATGCTCCACGTTAGTGGCATGCCTCCTGACAGGACCTGATGTGTCAGTTTGGGGAAGGAACTATTTTATCCCACCCACCTTGCATTCCCTTGAAACTGAAGCACGCAGTACTCCATTGAAGTACAATTTACCATAATATTAGTTGTCAGTAAATTCAGAGACGGAACTCCTAAAGCTATAAAATGGATTAGAAGCAATTTAAAAAAGAATTAACAAACTAGAGTAAGAGTATACTGTCAACAAACAAATGCTCCATCATAGGACTGTAATTTGGAATTTTAATTACCCCTCTGCTCTGTAACAAAACAATGTCTGAACTGGCAGCGATTTGAATCTCTCACAGGTCATTGAGCATTCTAGTTAATTACTCTATGAATAGCCTGTTTTTCTCCCCTCTGGAAACACGTTTCTAATGGCAGTCAAGGTCTGACAAATGTGTCATCTACATAATTAGCTAGGAAGCAACACAAAACATTAAACATGCTTTGTGCCGACAACTATCAAAACATTTCATTTGTTGTCAATTATTCATTACTTTGTAGGTTCTGAAGGGGTTGTTATTATGGAAATAAGTCCAGATGCTAACAAGGTTAGAGTTTTGGATTCAAATTAGTAATCAGAGGACTAACTTTTAAAAAAATGTATCTCATGTACATTCAGCTCCATGTTCAATCAGTAGGAGATTATAAACAAATTTAGCATGCTGAAGTTAAAATGGAAACAGCACAGCTACATACATGAGTTTGCAATCTTTGACTCATTCTGAAAATGTGGACAGAGTCATTTTAAACTTTCTCAACCTTTTAGTAAGCCCACTTTGTACTTGATAAATGCAGTTAAGGATATTCACAGCATGAGATGGTATGGTGTGTCAAGGAAGAGAAAGAACTATCTGGTGGGTTTTGAATCTTCTCCTCCCCTGAGGATAACTGTGCAAAAGTCAAAATTCTCGGCAACGAACTTTTTCATCTGTTCTTCAGCATGTCTGCAAACTACCTTAGACCAGTTAGTTACCTTAGCTGACTTTTGGCTTTCATATTTGTTACTGTTTTTTGCTCTTTCTGAAAACTTATTTCTTTTATTATGCTAAATATCATCTTGAAAGCAGAATTCCTCATATATAGAGAGACAGGATGTAAAAAGATTTCTCAATAGAATCGGCCTCTCAGTGGCAAAGAAAATTGCAGTGGAAGACACATTATTGGGTACTCATATCAGAGGTTTGGATCTACAGAGAGTCTCACTCCACAGTCCTCCAGCTTTTCCTTATAAACCAAAATGGCTTACAAATGTCATCTATAATAGTCCAATAAAGATTAGGAACAAAACATTGTCCTTACTTGGATGAGATAAGAAAGATTTAACTGCAGAATGCGGTGTGTAAGAAAAGTTCATAAGGCTGTTCTCAAATCAGAAAAACAGAATTCAAATTATATTTGTGTGTGTCTAGAATTTAATTGAGATAATCAGTTTATTTTCTCCATAATGTTTGATCAGATGCCTGTACTACAATGCTAGATAAAAAGAAAAGAAAGAAAACAAATCCTATCAGGGAAATCAAGAAGACCCGTTATCTACAGTGTGTGCAAAATACATCAGGAAATAATTCTACTATGAGCGCCGAGAATGCCCAGTTAATAAAAAGAGATCAGCCACTTGCTAAGAGAAAATAATTGTCTGTATCTATATTTTTCAAAGCAAAAAGGCAGTCACATCTCACACTAAATAGGACACATTAAAATAAGCTTTAATAATCTTTGTGCAGAAGGAAACTAATCCATTTTCAGATCATACGATCCACAGCAATAAAAGGAAATCATCAAACTAAAAACAATTTTAGAAATGGCTGCAGACTTTCATTTAATTAACATGCAACAGATCATATATTTATGAAGAAGTCAAAATATTTAGGAAGCCTATAATCCTGTAAGTCTTAATGTGGTATAAAAACAACAAATAAATGCAAAGTGTTACTGTTACACATGCCTAGCTGATCAATGGTTTTCACATATTGATCTATAAATGGAGTTGACAGTCTGTGTTGGCTGCACATTTTCCAAGCAACGCTATTTTTGCACAAAACCAATACGGGCAATTACCTTTGTTTGAGATGCCAAGTCTTATCAATTCAATGTGATTTAGTGTCATTTTAATTAAATATCAGGATCCACTTCAGGACAATTTATACAAACAAAGCCTCAAACCTAACTATAAGCTTGATTTGAAGTAAACACGGACAAGCCCTACAATCTCATAATATTTCTTAAAAACTCTGCTAAACAGAAGGCTTATATTTTTAGTAGCAATTTTTATGTCTGCCTTTTTGGCTAGCCACAACTTTGGCAAGTATCCTATAATCGTAGAAGTAAGAAACAAAAGGAAATTGTTTCCTCTTTTTTCCTGATACTACATTAAAAAGAAAAATGAACAAACACAGTCTGTTAATGGAAGGAAAAGGAGGCTTGTAAGTTAATGTTTAGGAATGGCTCAACCTAACTCTTTATCTGAACACTAATAACTATTTTCCTGTTCACGATGGTCATGAATGAAGCAATGACCTTCTGTGTGTTTTCAAGATGGAAATGGTGAATATTCATACATGTTGCTGCTTAAGGCACCAGCACTAAATGCTGAAATTGCTCCTGCTTATAAATCTTATGTCTGCAGTTTCCTGATTTAGGCTATTTAAACTCTTCATTAATATCTATTCTAAACTGTCTCGTAGGCTGGAGCATCCCTCTTATAAATAACATCAAAGCATGTTAAACCCTTTGCATTAGCCATTTGCCGGATTGCACATTAGCCTTTTTAGCCCTTAAACGGGCACACTTCACTTGCCCCATTTACTCTCACTCAGCTATCTGCTTTTCCGTTTAGCATATTCTAGTAAATAAGCCATCTACCTTTAAAAGGCTTCAGTCTATGACTCAGGATGAGACAGCAAATCACTGAGTCCAAAGAGCTTCTTCAGTCCCCCTGAATGGCGCTCCCCAGATCTCTCTTACAGAAGAGCAATTTTCTAGCAAATCACATCCCTGTACTTGAAACTTTCCATCTCCCCAACATTCTCCAGGTATCAAAGTAAGCTTTTTGAATTTAAAAAGTCATGGATATTTTTAACAAAATAAAAATAATTATTTGCGGTTTAAAGAAAATAATGCATACCACTGATGAAATACTGGAGTAATGGCAACTGTTTTATTGGAACGTTTCCCAATAACATTTATGTCATCACAATTTCTAAATGAACAAGCAAATTCACCTGTGTTTGTGAATGTAGGGATAAGCAAATACCTTGCTATTTCAAAATAATCTTTCATTTGAGATATTTAGAGGCTTATATGGCATATATAAGAGAATTTTAGGTGTGTTCTAAGTACTCAGTCATAATAAAATAGTATTTATGAATCAATGACAAAACTATATAAATGATACGACCCTCTGACATTCAGTTTTGTAATAAATCACTATGGATGCAATACAGATTCTTGTGTTATTATGTGGTCCAGTAAGTCCACATGAGACTTGCATTCTTGTTATAATGGTGACAAAGTAATACAGATGAGGCATGTTTATTAAAGAGGGTGCACAGCCTAAGTATGGTCTTTAAGTACACAGATTTTTCTGTAGAAATTACATGCATGTATCACTGTTACCAAAGCCATGCTTCCTATGAACATGA
This sequence comes from Hystrix cristata, assembly GCA_004026905.1. NCBI lineage: Eukaryota > Metazoa > Chordata > Mammalia > Rodentia > Hystricidae > Hystrix > Hystrix cristata. The sequence continues at coordinate 22,734 of PVJO010009686.1, read as the reverse complement.
GCCGACCTTTTTAAAGTACATTGCTTTCTACTTTTCCTAAATTCAAAAATCCCCCTCTTGACCTCACCTCATCATCCAACTTCCGAAAAATCAAGTTTTTAGTTTAGCTTGAGCATATAACTTTAACATGCTTGTTTGAATAAATATGCCAAAATACTTTACATTCTGTCAGTATCTAGTCAGAAAATTGTGCATGGAAAAAAGAGATGAAAAGAACTGAGACAGAAAGAAAATTAGTGCCATGGCAAGCTTTCAATACAGTCTCTCTGAGCCAAGTTTCCTCAGTGAAATGACATATCCTCACTAAAATACCCCTTTTATATAATTATGCACTGAGCACACATAACCAAAAGTAACTTTTATTTTTGTTCCTTATTGTGGAATACATATTGCCCAGGCTAAGAATGCGGAAACAAAAGCTGGGATAATTATAGCTAATTTAACTTTGGAAAACTCTTATTCTCTTGCAGTCCGGCATACAGCCCCCCAAACTAAAGTTATGTAACAAGGTAATATCAACAATGAGAAACTGCATGATAAAATCCTGCCCAAAAGTGAAAAATGCTAATTTTGTCTCATTTAGCAGCTGGATACAGAAATGCTCATTAGTTTTAAGAGGGTTAATCCTTTTAACTTTTGCATATTGATATGCCAATTATGCCTAATTGTACAAGAGGCATCAGTCAAGGTAATAGTGCATAAACACATGAAAGTTATTAAGTACATCCCAACATGTAATAAAGTAGGTGTTAATTGGTAGCTGAGTTCTGCAGGCTATTGAGGTGGATAATTCATTGAGAGATGGATCACTTGTAATTTCTCTCCATAATTCCTTTTGCAGTCTCATGCTGTGATGTTTTCATGCTTGTCAAAAACAACTGCGGCATAGTGCCTTTTGTTAAACACAGCCAATAAAATATGTTAGGCATCATTAAATATACTTAACTTTTAAACTTTTTCAAAGGTACAGTTCTTACAGATAATACATATAGAGACTCCAATAATTTAACCACTGTCTTAAGTTCATACTTGAGGAACATTTTAGCTGTTTTAAAAGTATAGTCAACTAAGAGTGTTGTGCCTCCCAGCAGACAATAGCTTTAAATGAGACAGTAAATAAAGGAAAATGCTTTTCTCATTAGTTACCTTATCTAAGGATGTATTTCTCAGGGCCCCTAAATAATCACTGGCTTCCTCATAGTAAATTTGTCTATAACACCTGAGGAAAGAATGATTAAATTCATATATTTCTCAAGCTCCTGAGATTGCTGTGGGTTAATTTTTCACTTGAAATTTTAGTGAAAAATGAGGAATAAGTGTAATCGGTAACATGATATTCAGCAAGTTTATCTCACTTAATAACTCAGTTAGGGAGCTGAATATTTCATAGGCTCCTACGATATTAACAGAACACTCAATTAATAGCTCACATGTTTCTGCGGGGTGACTGAGACTCACTGCCTGTCCCTAGCTAACCTATTTCTCGCTCTTGCTCTCACTGTGCAAAACAAAATAGATCTGGGGTCCAAAAGAATGGCTAACATTGCATAAATAATTTTGTAACATCCTATGGCCTCAGCTGCAAGTTACCACCATTATGGAAGAAAATTAACCAGAGGAGACTCATCACAATCAGTGGGTTTAGTGGCTCAGGATGCGTGTGGGGCCAGGGACACAATTGGCAGTAGAGTTCATCTCTAACTATTTTATTTCAAATCTTCCTAATGACACATTATCGAGACAAAATGTCTTCCTCTCCAAACCTTAAACAGCCACACCATTTCAATCATTTAAGTCCATTTTAAACCAAATAGTAATTTCTACTACCACATATTATTGGGAGATTTTAAGAAAGAGATTTTCACATTTTTTACAGATTTTTTTTTCGCAGTTTATTCTTAGCTAATTTTAGCCTCTGGCTTTTCAAAGTGATGTACTGTATTTGGAAGTACAAACACCACATGCTAGCATAACCTCATTATTTTTATGACACTGAAGCATGATAGTAGAGGCCCTTAAAATGAGTCAAAGGTGCTCTTCAGCCTAGCTCCAAATCCACTTTATCACTTTGGCTTAGACCCAGCTCTTCTTGTACAACTGGGGATATTATTATGACTATAAGTAGGCAAAATAAAATGCATTGCAAAAGCAGTTTTCTACCGCACGTTAGGAAAACAAATAAAACAAAGCTAATTTGCTTTTTAAAAAAAATAAAATTCTGTTTGATAAGTGAACTTGGGATATCTGGGGCATTTGACTTACAGGTTCAGTGACCTTCCCAACATCGGTGAGGATCATGGATTTAGTTTGGCTCAGTCTGTCATGGTGGCTGCTGGTGTTTTTGATTCTCATTTGCACAGCTCCTGTGCCTTGGTGGGTAGAATTCAATGTTTCCATAGAGGTGTCGGAATCTGTAGATCTCTTCATATTAGGGCAGTGTCCTGATAAAATTTTAAAAAATTCATGCCATGTTACTCTGAATACATACTTTTCCCATGAAAAACTCTTGGTGGGTACATACCCCTATTAATTACCAAGATATTAAATTTAAATAAATAAAAGCATCTTCATCTCTCTGAGTAGTGAAAAAGAAGATAGTTATTTTGTAGTTATGAGTTGGGACTTGTATGGATGAAGACTAGTATACAAGACGGAGGATTTCAGAAGTTTGTAGGCAGCGCACCATAATCTCTGTTATTCCTATTAAGAAACTAATAGCAACCTGATACAGCCTTCCTTATTGAGAAATGAGAGTGCCAACTAATCATCTTTAGGACATATGCTCTTTTTATTCACAACTTCACTTATCTGTTACCCATTCTACACTCATACATTATCAACTGCACTTTTTTGTTGTTGTTGTTGAACCAAAAATCCATGTTAATCTGGCCAAATTTAAGGGAATAGAATTGGTGTCAGAGCGAAGCAGATTCAATGTCTCCCAACTTCAACATCTTCAGGGAGAACCTAGAATTCTTTCCTGTACTGACACCTGTGAGCTGAACTAGGTTTGTTTCAGTGGACATAACATTTATGAAGAATATGAAAATAAATAAAATCAACACCACTTACTTATATCTATCAATTGGTCTATCTCTAATCTATATTCAGATCACCTATCTCTATATTAGATGGAGTCTTATTTAAGCAAGAAAATTCAGGATGGGTACACTTTAAAGGAGCAGCAGTAAGGAAAAAATAACTTGGGTAGGAAACAAATATAACTAAATTGTGGTAGCGTTAGGGGCTTCTTCATACATCCATGATCCACTTCAACCACCTCTAAATTCTTGAAAACGGACAAATCATCGCGCGAAAATAACATATGCAATGCAAACTCACCTTCTGAATTGGCTGAAGCAGATCTCCCTTTTGCCTGATTGTTGCTTCCAACTCTTAACTATGTGGACTTTGCATACTGGGTATGGGGCGCTCTTACACAACACTTGAAAAAATAATGACTAGTCACTTAAGAAAGATAATTCAAAAGAAAGACTGCACTTTTAGGAAACAACAATAACAGTGTCCCTATGTGTTAGATGGACAATAGGACAATGGTCAATAGGTGGATATTAAAATGAATAAACTATTTGTATTTCTGTTTTAATAGGAAGAGAAATATTACCTTGCAGTTAGTACCAGAAAGCAATTGAATAACAACTTAGAGATCAAGTTAACATTTATCTTTTACTATTTGCTAAGCAATGTTCTCAATGATTTAATTCTTACAAAACTTTTATGAAGCAGACACTCAACCAATATTTTTATAGAGGAGAAAACTGAGGATTGGACAGACTAATAATTTCCCCAACAACACTGACAGAAAGAGGAGGAGAAGTATGTACCTTATTCCAAAAGCCAACCCAAGGGACAAATTCTAGTTTATCTACACAATGAAAGCAATAAACAGTAAAAAGGAAGAGACTATTAATATAAACAACACAGAGAATTGCAAACTCCTTCTACTGAGTGAATAAAGCTATTCCAAAGGGGGAAAAGAAAAGGAAGAATAATTTCTCTATGATTTTTTTTTTACTTCTATATTTTCCTTCAAAAATGAAAACTAACATACAACAAACAGCTGGCCAGTGACAACTTAGAGGGGAAGGTAGGAGCAAGAATGGATGATGCTAAATACAAATAAATTTTGGGGGCTGATGATATATTTGTTATTTTCATTACAATGATTGTGTAATGGTTAAGCTTAATTGTGTTAATTTCTTTGGCTTGGAAGTTGCCTTAAGGGGTTAGTAAAGCACACCCCTGGGTATGCCTGGGTATGTTGTGGAGGCCTGATATTGTGTATTAATATATGGTCTCTCATGCCTTTCTCTCTGGCTCTGTTCCCTGCTCTGCTTCCCTGGTGTCATGAACTAAGCAGCTTCACTCTGTGATGCTTTCTGCCCTGATGTTCCTGCCTTGGAGCCTGCTAACCATGAACTGAATCCTCTGAAAACAGAAGCCAAATTAAATCTCTTCTCCTTTAAATTACATGTGTCAGATAGTTTGTCCTGGGGCGAGAAAGCTGACTAATACATGTGGATTCAGAGGAATGTATATATATTAAAAATGAACAATCTTACAATTGACTTGTACTTTATGGTACTTCAGTTACAATTCACATTGTTGTTTATAACGAAATTGTTTAAAGAATTCCTTAACTAATTTATCTTACTTTTATTTACATTTTTATGTACCTACATGAGTGATGTATTATAAAAATTATCTGAGTATAAATGGCCTCTTTTAATAATTGCAAAACAAAAATCTAAGATGATAAAAAAGAAAGTGTTTCTTTTCCTGAAAAAAATATTTTTAGAGACATTGGAATTCTGTTCCAATTGTATTCAAGGCTCGATCTTGCATATTACTCAACAGATTCAGACTCTCAGTGCAGCATGCATGTGTACGTGTGCATGTGTGTGTGAATGAGCATGTGTGTATATTAGCAAGGGAACTTACTCAGGCTGATGCTAGACCTCTCTGAATCAAGAGCATCAACCACTGCATTTACATAGTGCAGGTATGTGCCATTTATGGGATACATTGCTTCCTGCACATATGCAAAAACTTCAGTGTCAAATAAAAATCTGCATGCTTGTATTGATTTTATAATCAGCCCATAATTTGCCTCGTGATGGGTTACTGTCAAAAGGCAGAATTACTCAGAAAGCCTCATATCTGGCTTTTCTGACACTGTTTCTTTGGGGATCATCTGCAGAAAACATTGTCAGGATCTTCCTTCTTTTCAGTCAGGCTGATCTTTCTACCTACCACAGCTTTAATATCATTTTCTTAATTTCCTCCTCTTTTCTACTCTCTAGCCATTATTCCCTTTCCCATCTTACCCCATCTTCACATTTTGTTGATGCCCCCACTGCACTCTGCTTGTTCTCTTTATGCAGCTTCCCGTATAAGGAGATAAGCTCTCCTTATCTGCAAGAATATATTCCAAGAGCCCCAGAGGTTAGCTGAAATTGTAGATAGCTCTGAACCCTATGTACATTATGTGTTATCCTTTACATACATACATATGGTAAGGATCGTGTATTAATTAGGTACACTAAAAGATTACAATTATAACAGAAGTAGTTTGAGAATGTGGTTTCTCTCTCTATTTCTTACTGGCCTACACGCACCCTTCTTCTTGTGATGATGTAAGTTTATACACTGCCTACACAATGAGATGAAGTAGTAAATGATATAGGCTTTATCTCACATCTGTAGGCTAATTCATAAGGCTTAGGAAAACACAGCCACCATGAGATACAACAGTGGATCTGAAAACTGAGATGTTCTAAGTGACTAATGGGCAGGTAGTTTATACTATAAGGATACAATGTACAAATGGCTGATTCACACTCTGAGCAGCACAGAGCAGACAGATGAGATTTCATTATACTTTCAGAACAGTACAAATTTTAAAAACTTTTGAATTTTTGTTTCTGGAATTTTCCATTTTAGTTGTCTCAGACCATTGAGTGTGGATAACGTAAGACACAGAAAGAAAGAAAAAAAAAAACATGGAAATAGGGGGACTACTGCATTTTATTATACAATGCAATTCAATGATAGTACTTCATAATTATTCCTGTATGTTAAAGGTTTCTGATTCTGTCAAGTAATATATTGATCTGAAGAGAATACAGAAAAATAACACTATGCTTATTCTTAAAGATTCCTATCAGAAAAAGAAAAAATCAACCCCTTCCTCAAAAACTAACATTATTCTTTCCAGATTTGAGACTCTCCTACATAGCAGACAGTGTCTTAGGGTCTGAAAATAATCTTTTACCAAGTGCATTAGAGTTTGCAGTGAGTGATAGAAAAACAAATCAATTAATTCTGAGAATCAGATTGTGTCCATGTGAGGAGAGGAAGACAGACATCAAACTTGGTGTAAATAAGATATGAAGAGAGATAATGTCTTCAAGAGAGGATCAGATTACACTGTGTAATGCCAGGGCATGTTGGGAATTTCAGGAAAAAGGCTTGGCAATGCAGAGATGGACAAATATGTGTACTATTATAAACTAGGTACTGACGTTATAACTAGGTGTTATAAAGACAAAATAAGGTACCAGGCAAGTTCAAGGAAAAACAAATGATGGATTTCATCTGTGTTGGTGAATCTGATCACCTTGTTTGCATCTCTTCAGCTGAATGACTGATTGACCACCATCCCTCCTGACCCACACACAGCCACAGGGACTGGTATCCTAGACACTCAGGGTGAGAGAATGTAGGAAGAAGGTTTTCCGTGCAACACACACACACACACAACTTGCACAAACTCCTTGTACAGATGTATTGGGAGAAAGCCACACCTCACTGTAGAGCAGAATGAGGTGCAGGAGGGTAGACAAAGGATAAGAAGGGAACTGGAAATCAGATGAGACTGAAATAAAGGTGTACTAGTATATGGTACTCATGACTATTGTGCTTTTGGGCTCAAAGATGGTTTATTCTTATAAATTCTATTAGGAGCTTCTTTTTTTTTTTTTTTTTTTTGTGGTGCTGGGGCTCAAACTCAGGGCCTTGTGCTTGCGAGGCAGGTGCTGTAATCACTGAGCTAAATCCCCGGCCCAGGAGCTTCATTCTAAGTCAGCTGTTTTGGCCAGTTTTATTTGCATCCCAAATAGAACTCTTTCTTTATGCTCTTCCAACTTCTCATGTTCCCCTTGCTTACCTCCTAACTCTCTTTTTTCCTCTACCAGGTGATTCTTTCATCTTCTGGCCACCGAAGCCCCCACTATATCACTCAATTGGACATCATCTCATCTACGATGAACTTTCTGAAATTTTCATTATCCATTCTTCCTTATCTTTAAAAATATCATCTCAGTGTATCATTTAAATATAATTATCTTCATTAGGCTAGCACAATGTTATAAAAGATTAAAAAGACTTCTCCTTAACTCTTCTAAGGAAGCATTTTCTTTTTTTTTAATTTTATTTTACTGGTCCATTTTATTTTTATTTTATTTTATTTTATTTTATTTTATTTTATTTTATTTTATTTTATTTTAAACCAAGAACATGTATTGGTACATTTTACATATAATGGTTACATTCATCACATTTATTTTGTACCTGTACATGATGCATCTTGTTTCTCCCCCCCTTCCCCACCCCTCCCCTCTGTTCCCTCCCTCCCTAATTAGAGCAGGTTTATTCTTAATTTTCCATATTTTCCCTTTCCCTTTTCTTTCCTTTGTTGCCTTTCCACTTTTCCCCTTCTTTCTTTCTAGTACTCCTTACTGGTCCATTTTAGATGTACATAGTGATAACATTCATCATCGGGGATTTGTACCTGTACATGGCATATCTTGTTGCTTCTTTTTTCCCATTCTCCTCCCCTCACCCCCTCCTCCCTCCCTATCTACAAAAGCTTTGTTTCCATTTTTTCCTTCCATTTCTTATTTCTCTTGAACCTCAACTAGAATCTCTTCTAGTTATGCCAACAAAATATTTTGGAGTAGAACAGAATTCACTAGTCCACTTTATCCAGACCCTCAAGTAAGTTCCAGAGGTGGAAGTATTTGTGACTGAGGCCTGGATATTAGTGTATTAGGGTAAATTGTGTCTCTCAGGGTTGTGTGATGAGATGGCCCTGCCACAGTGCTCTTATTTTTGAGTTTTTATGAAATAAATTTGTAGGGGAAGAAGCCTTATTCCAAAGCCTGCTAAATATTTGCTCAAAAGAAACTCACCCCTGGGGTCTCTTTTGAATTGGCTCCCAGCACCTTGGAGTGGCTGTGCTTCCATAAATATCCACAAGGATCATACATTGTTTTCTATTGTCTCACTAATGTTCTAATCTCCCATTGACTCTCTTGTCTAGATTTAGTAGATTGTAAAATCAACTATATCTGTTTATACTTATCTCTAGGCAACTTGGTAATATCAGGTACATTGTTACCTACAGGTCACATCGACTTTGTTTTATTTGACTGACACACTTGTTCTGTAGTCCCCTTGTTCTTCCTAGAACATGTTATACATTCATCATCATCATCATCATCATCATCATCATCATCATCATCGCTTTCACTAGGCATCATTTAAAAAGCATGGAATGCCTTGTACATATATGTCCTTACAGGATGCACTGAGAATACTGGTGAGTGACTAATAAAATTATTGAAGGACTGGTTCATTTTGTAATGATTTTATGAAACCCTCTCCAAAAAATCCCGTTAGACATTGAATGTAAATCATTTAAGCTTCAGTATTTCTCTAGGCTTCCTGATCTTGTATGTACAAAGCAAAGAACAAGCATAGCTTGTGATATTTCACCAGTTTCACTTTCAGTCCTGTTTTACAAACAGGAAACAGTGATGAGACTGCACTTCAGAGGAGCCTCACAAACTTTGTTTCTACCCAACAGACTTGATTCAGTGGGATTCTGGGCTCCATTTTCCTTCTCACATTACAGATATCCAAATAGGAATGAACATGATATTTCATCTAATCATAAATTTCATAGCTACTCTGCCAATTATTGGTAACACTCTGTTAATTATGCTAAAATACAACAGCTTACCCTTTTGAGTTTGAAAGTATACTTTTTGACATCTCTTTCACATCAAAAGCATCAAAAGTAACAGTACATGAGGAAGTTGTTTGTGAGCTGGGAAAAAATGGATGAGCACAATGGTGCAATTACCACAGGGATCCTGAAACTCAGGGATCCTGAGTTTCTTTCCCAAACTGCCACAGTTCATTCAAAGTAGCCCTAGATCAGAACACAGGGCCTTGGTTTAGTTATGGACTCCAAAGGCAAGTGGAAATATGTACGGATAAACAAGGTAACAAGAAGTCCAAAAGAAATCTGGCCGAGATCAGGATGATACAATGATCACAGTGCATGTGTATTAGGTATATGTCTAAGTCTTTGTATTTAATTTTCATACATGTTCTTGTGCTTTTTAGTAAAACAATAGAGACTTAAATGTTTGTTGAATGTATAAATGGAAAACACATATGGAAACTAGTTAATGTCAGTGTATGTAGGCTACCAAAGCATTGCCAATAGAAAAATGTCTTTGACTAAGTTTATTTCTAATTTTGAAAATATGTATAACTCAACCTTTATGCTATTTTTAAGGGCTAGTGAACTATGGATATTTCATAATAAGTTAAGAGGAAGAAAAAGCAGGAATTTTCATATGCTGTGAAGAAAGCTTTAAATACTTGTGGAGATTCAGATACATTTTTAATAATGTAAAGAATTTCACACATTCATTTTAGAAAATTCTTATACTATCATTTCATTTAAAAAAACACATTTTTCACTGTCTTAGAATTTAGGTGGTTTACTTATTTTGATAACAGTCTCCCTTTAGATTCAGACTTCTTTAGGTGTTTGCTATTAATTTTATATCCAAATGCTACTGTCTCGCATGACAAGCATTACCACTGTGGGTTTTGTAAGAAAGCTATCTCAGAGGCAAGCACTGAGTTTACCCCCAGAGAATTCCTATTTTATGGGAATTAGCTTGGGTTTTCACTGTGTGGCAAATGAGCTGTATGGTTACACCAATACCGGAGAGCCAAGGTCCCCTCTGCCTAAAGTGGCAGGAAACCTCTGTACAGTGTGAGATCCATTCCTCTCTCTGCATGTGTGAGAAGAGCTTTCCTCCAGGTCTGCTAAGAGCTCATGGCGACTCCACAGACAAATATTGTTTCTCAGAGAAATTCATTTCAATCCCCAGGAAAGATCTTATGTTGATCTGTGGTACAGCAAAGTCTGTTTGTTCCTCTGTGGAAATGACTTGTGGCCGTGGTAGCTCCAGTAATGTGTGGCACAACCTCCGCGTCACGCTTTCCTGACAGGTCAGTAATTAACTTGCATTGCAATTGTTTGCCGTCTCCACCACAGCAGCCATTTACCAAAATAACATTTTAATTTCAGTTCCTTCCAGCTCACTTTCCTTTTCTTTTTCTCCCTGTGGTTTCTACATCTCTATTAAGTCTAATTTCCCCAGACCACTTTCATAAGCTGAGAGAATGCAATAAAACCCAGTTTCAAAAATGTCAAATATAATGAGAAAAGAAGACCACAGTAAAGGAATTCGACCATAGCCACCCCATTAGATGACATTGTTTTTGACCGGGCAGGTGTTATATACAGGAAATGTGATAATAAGGCTTTGCATTTACTTAACTTATATCAGGGAATCTGGGGGATAGGCTGCATTTACTATCAAAGCCTTGCAGGTAAGCTTCATGGGTACATCGTGATAGCTATTGTCATTGTATATGGCCATCCTAAACGGTGAAAATGACAAGTAAATAATATTTTAAAAGTAAAATAAATCCCAGTTGAGTTTGAAAGGTAGGTGACCTAGACTGAGAAATATACTTGCTACATCCCATGGTTTCTACAAAAATCATTAAAAAATTCTCTGGTACAATCGGGCTCAAGCATGATTGCCTACCACGGAGACTGAAAAAGGCACAAGGGGGATGGAACTGGAGATGATTTCAAAATAAAGGTGATGTCAGGCCTGGATGTCCTGCAGGCAGAGAAGGATTATCAAGAGAAGTGCAGGCTGAGATTGGTGCAGGTGAGGAAAACAGGAGGGAACATCCACATCAAGCGACATAGCGGCATTTGGCTGGGGCGGGGGGGGGGAATGCTGGATTTGGGCTGGTTTAGAAGAACACTGCACTTTCTTTTAAGGAATTTGGATTTGTCCTATACATGTTGGAACAATTTGACTACTCTGTTTAAGGTATACTCCTTTTTCAAAAAATATAGTGAAAAGTGATGTACAAGAATAGATTCCCAACCACTGAGGCTGCAAAATGAATGGTAGCCTTCTCCTGGGACACTTCAAAAGGAAATTGACAACAGAATACATATCAGGGCATCTATTAAACACGAATTTTATGATAAGAACATTCTACGACATGGATAAGATATTCTAGAGTTTTTAAAACCTCACTTTGAACATCCAAGTATGTATTTATTCCTTCTAGTCACCAATCACATGAATGGAAGGGTAAACATATAACAGGAATGACAAAACCAAATATTTAAGATAAAATGTACCAGCGTATAATTGCATCTAATTAAGAAGATAGAAGAAAAATAAAGTTAAGATTAAAGAAGCTGCTTCTAAATTTCCCTGTGATGATCAAGCAGGTAGGAAACACTGAAAAGTAAATAGGAACAAAATGCCTCTATGACTGTAATTATAGTTAGAGAATGTAAGAAATTCTATGAAATGGCAATCTCCCTAGATAAAGAGGAAAACCATAAGGGGCATGAGTAATGCAATCTTCTCTGTGTTTTCTCTGTCAGTTTTGAGCTAACCTAGCAAGAAATGTTGAGCCATTTTCCGCCTCTTGCATACAAGTATCAATTAAGGAAAAATAGGGTGACTATCTTAGGGCATTGATGATAAAATGTCACTTAAGGAGAAACATCAGGTTTAGAACAAGTTGCTCAGAAGTCACAGTATCAGAAAACACTGGCAAAACAAATGGTATAAAATACTGTTGAAACAGGCTTGTTTGCTCTTCATTTAAAGGGTATCAAATCAAAAAGGAATTTTAACCTGTGATTGCTCCATATTCCTGTGATTTCTTGTTCTTTGGTGATTTTTTTTCCCTAATGGGCCTGATTCAATAGCTAAATCCTTTTATGAAGCAGATTAAAACCAATCATCCCTTAGTGGCAGTTATACCAGGTTCTTTTCTTGATCTTGGGCTGTTCAGGGTTCAAATATGAGGAAATTGCATATTGCATAATTAGTGCTTGACAGTAATGAACACAAATCATTCTTTATTGACAGTAGTTTAATATAGTTGGCATTTGTTTCATTCAGCAAATTTGTTGTTGCATCTATCACTTTTTCTCTAATATTGATATCTCCAAACTTTGAATTGATTGGATTGGATTTCAATGCCAAAAGGCTGTTTAAAGACATAACAGTAATATAATAGTCCACTGTTGTGAAGGACAGTGAATATATCATTAAGTTTCAGAATGTCTCCTTCAATTCATTGAAAAGGCACTTTTTTCTTGCTTATTTATGAATAGCATTTTAAATAGTTTGTGCCTTTGTGTGTGCTGTTTTTGTATATGAAATTCAAGTCATCATTAAAAATAGAACATTCTCGTGTAATCATAACCAAACAGCACTATCAGTACTCCAGAAATCTTCTAAGGCTGGTGTAGTCACTACACACCTCACCCCACCGAGAGTAACTGTTATTCCATCTTCATTGTTTTGTCTATTTTTTCTGTTTATAGGAATGGAAACTTAAAGTACATGCTTTTCCCTTTCTGGGATTATTTCACTTAAACTTATATTTGTGTCAATAATGGTTATGTCATATTCTTTTGTGATGTGTCTGTGAAAATTCTGTACAATTTTCTGTTAGCATTTCTGTTCTTTTTCCTTATTGATTTGTAGGATTTGCTTATGTATTCTAGATACAAGTCATTTTTAGATGGCTATGTTGCGGTCATTATCCTTTTCCATCTGGGAATTGTTTGGTCATTCTTTCAATGGCATCTTTTTAATAGTTCATAATTTCAATATTGTCAACTACATCATTGCTATCATTTTGTCTCAGTGATAAGAGAGTGACAGGGCATAATTTTTATTTAAATTAGAAGGACTCTGTTATCTCTCAGGATTCATTAAGGTGAGAAATGACAAATGATTCTCCAACTGAAGTGAACAGTTAGTAAAGAGCTCTCTTAGCTAGAAGTTGTGAAATGAGGTACAATTTGAAAGATACTGATAGTGTTCGATAATTACACAGATCTCTGGTTATAGTCAGGCTACACACTGGCAGCTGGGGAAACAAGTTGACTAGGAAGAGTCACTTAACAGGTAGGCAGAAACAGTCATTATTAACCAAGAGAGGCAATACTGAGAAATTCAGATTGGCAGATTGTTGCCAATTAAGAAGTTTGTTGGCAATGGCAGAGTTCTCAATATTTGTAGAGATCTAGTTCAATTACCCACCAGGGAAACTTGCAATAGAAAGATAGGATCTCAAGCCTAGCAAGTGAACAAGGCAACTCATGACCAGGTTACCAGAGGGGAAGTTGTGGGCAGAGAAAAAGCAAATACCCAGTGACGAAGAGGTGACCTTCTGCAGTGCTGGGATGTAAAATAGATGAGAATGCACTTGATGTTACCTTGCAAGCCCAGACCAAGAGCTGGGATTGATTGTTCCAATTTATTATTGAAAACATAAAATCCCATTTCACTGGACTTAAAAATTACCTATATTTAGTTAAGATTTCTCCCAGGTATTAGGGACAGAAATAATTCCACTTCCACTGAAAATGAGCACATGACTCTAGAAGTGAGGGGGAAGAAAGCTACAAGGAGTAATCTCAATGGTCACCACGTGGGGCTTACTAAATTTGTGGATTTGGGTGCATCTTCCACAAATATCCCAGGTCAGGAAGACTGAGGAGCATCCTGGGAAGACTCAGGGATGGTATTCACCCCTCGGTGATTCAGATGCACACTAGTTTTCTTTAAATTACTTTTATAAATGTCTTATGTGTTATTTTTTCAAATGTTTGTATTGTTCTAAAAGTGTTACTTATTACTTCAGTATGCACTATTTTGTGTGATGCCAGGATCCTACCTGGGGCTTCCAGCATGCTAATAAGCACGTGATCTACCACTGAGCTACACCTCAGCCCCACAGTCCATCTTCCTATTTTTTATATCCCCTGTTACTGGGCTCATTTTGTCCAAGTTATTGCTCTAATTACATTTTCTGGGAATGAAGGTTCACTTTAGGACATACCACTGAGGAGATTAGTGTAGTCCATAGTTGGGAAATGTGAGAGATAAGTGAATAGGTATCCAAGAAGATAAGTAAAAAGATACATAAAAACAGGGATATGAAAATGATGTTCTGTGTAAAGGGATGATCAAACCATAGAGTGAATATGTAAAAGACTGTAAAGAAACATTGCCATTAATCACCCTCAAAATACTCCCTCTCACTTTGAACACCTTTATTCCATTGTTCTTGCCATTTTCTGAAGCAGTTCTGGAGTCCTCTTTCCTGTCTTTATGAGGTGTGATAAAAAATACAATGAATGTGGCTGCCAAGTGGCATCCAAAGAAAAAGTAGACTCATAAAATCATTATGTTGTGTACTCATTCGTCTTGTTCATGGGATCTGGCACCATGCAACTTCTGGCTCTTCCACAAAGTCCAAATGACCATGACAGGTATACTTTTTGAATCTCTTCAAGGCATTGAGGCAGCTGCACCAGCACGACTAAACACACTCACAAAAGAGGACTTCTAGAACTGTGGCAGAAAGTAGGAAGAGTGATGTAGTAAGTGTGTTCAAAGCAACGAGGAGTATCAGGAGGAATAATAGCATTGTGTTTTTTAACTGTAATAAACATTTTTTAAATTTAAATATGCACCATATTTATCATTCCTCATATCCTATTTAAGACTAAAATATGACATTTAGATATTCAGACCAATCAGTCTTCCATATTACTGCAAAATGGATCATTTGAGAAAAAAAGAAGAATTTCAAAGAGATCACATCACAGTAATCTGGGTCTATTGTACAACTTTCAGTGTAAAAGTGTTTTGCTAATTTTTGTTTATTTGCTTATATCAGAAGCTTGGTAACATCAGTGTAAACACTTGGAAAACAGTTCTTGTTAAAGTGCAGAGGAAATTTGGTTCATTAAATATTCCACAAAATATTGTTTATACATGCTTCCTTTCAAGTAGCCAAGAGTATCAAATAGTGAAAAATTATTTAATCACATTACTTAAACTGAAAGTATTTCACTGAGTTTTTCATTCTTTGTCTTTGAAGAGTCTTCAAATGTTGCTCTAGTCAATGTATGTATTAAAATGTTCCCTGTTCTTTCTGGGCTGAGGAGCTGAAGCGTCTCTTCTTGTCTCTTGAAGCTATTCACTGTCTTATCAGGAACGTCATTCAACAAGTTTGATTTCACTTCCCTTTCCTTGGAGTAGACTTTCCAGGCCTCTCTTCACACAGAGATAGAAGAGGTGATGATTTCATATTTTATCCACCTAAGTTCCAGGAGACTGTGCGCTGCTGTAATGTAGGATAGCCAAATTTCAATCTTCATTTTGATTCCTCACACAGAAAATACTTGGGTTTCATTTGGGGTACACTGAAGTTAAAAGTGAATGCACATATATTTAGACTCTTACAATGGCTATCAGAATTATCACATTTTAAAATTATTGAACACTATTCTTCCATCCTGTCTTGCTTTTATTGGTTTATATCCTTTGTCATGATGACTTCTAAGATTTAAAGAATCTTATCTATTAATAGATCACATGTGTGATGAAATGGGTTATGTAGTCACGGCCTGGTGAATTTCATGTATATGTGTGAGAGAGCATGAAGAGTGAATGTGTTTTAAATCACTGCCACTATTATTACCACACAAGGCATACAAATCTTTCTTTTTATTTCCCGTACAATGGTATATCCATACAGGATGGATAACTGATCCATCCTGTATGTCATGTTATTCAAAAATACCCTTTAAACAAAGAGTAATATAGTCACTATTACTTAGTCAAGTTAAACTTTTGGAGACGTATTTTAATGATTCACAAAAGTGCTTCGAGGAGGTTTGGCAGCAGAGGAAAATTTATTCTTTCTAGTTAAGAAAATGAATCCAGCCATGAAAGCTAGACAGACAAAACAAAGACCTAAATGAAAATGCTATACATAAATGGATGTTTTTCTACAGAGTAACTGAATGTTCTAGTCAGTTTCTAAATATTTATTAGGATTTACTGAATCTACAGAAGTTATTTGGAGGACTCTAGTTCTCCCTAATCATGGCATTCTGCTCCTGCTTTCTTAGGAACAGCTATAAATTCAAGAAGAGGTGGGAAACCAGCAGACTGCCAAATAAATTCAACCCACAGACATATGTTGTTGGGCCTGAACAATGTTTTGGAATGTTTTGAATCAATTTCCAATTGAAAAATGAGGGCTGTTACTTAAAAAGAAAGGAAGAGGTGTCTATTTATGTGTTTCTGTCAAAAAACCATTAGATACGGCCAACTGGTCGAGGGATGCCTGGTAAGTCAGCTGGCAGAGGGCAGCGCGTCCACTCTTTCGGTGGGGGAGGTTTGCTCGGATGCCCAGTTCTCTCCTCCCCCTGGCTCTTGCAAGACGTCCAGACTCATCTGAAAGCATCTGTGACTGTGCTCTCCGACATCCGTCTCCTCTAGATTGTTCTTCTGATACGTGGATTGAGGAAAATTTTTGTGCATACTAAGAAAACATAGTTTTCAATATTTTACTTTTTATTCATTCAAGCTGGTAAGATTGGAAATGGAGAGCAGAAGTAAATGTTTGTACTTCTGCTTTACAAAGAAGGTCATCAGACTGCTTTATTTCACGTATTCTTCATTTATTTCCTTTATTCTTAGAATTTTCTCAACACGCTTTCAGTTACAAAAAGTAAGACACTGGGCTATGCTCTTTGCTATTGTGAAGCAAGTTCCTCTTTCTATCCTCTCTTTCCTTTGATCTCTTGCGTAATTCCTATTATATTTTGGCAGATATTATATCCCGATTTGTATTGCTCTCTTTTCTCTATTGGAGCCAAATTGACTGCAGGGTCTTAAACTCAAGACACAATATTTATTGGTTTGTTTGTTTTTGTATGTGTGTTAAGGCTTCTTTTTATTTTTTTTTAATTTTAGTGATACATTTTAGATCTACATAATGATCACGTTCATCATAGAGAATTTGTACCTGTACATGATATATCTTGTTCTTCTTTTGTCCATTTTGTACTGCAAGCACTACAGAATTTGGTGCCTGTCTGAAATCTTCTGCCTCTAATTCTCCCAGTTCCATGTGCATTTCCAAAAAGTGAAGGTTTGACACTGAGCTTGCAATAGTTATGATTCCCAATCAGTCCCAACTATCTTTGGATTCCAGTGTTTCACCCCAACCTCGCCATAGCTCTGGTCAGGGAAGCCAGAACAATCACTCCATCATCTTCTCCCATCACTGCCCCATGCTGAATTCTCTACACATCTCCCTTGCTAACTAGTCTCCAGTTTTCCTCTCAAGACATTTCGCCACCTTGATAGAACCATCTACTTGCTAATCTCTTTTCCTGAAGTCAGACTGCCAGGTGGGAGTCCACTGCCAAGCCGCTGTACAGTCTGGCACCTATCCACAATTGCATTCCCCACTCTCATCCTCAGTTTCATTATTCAGACGTCCTAATACTGATTGCTTTCAGGTTTAGGATTGATATTGGTACATTCATCCAACCTCTGTAATGGAATGGTGAGCTAGTTTCCCCAAAAGGACACAACAAACCAAACACTTCTTTAGTCAACAAATTGGACACCAGATCTCAAAATTTCCTTTCTTATTTTTCATTCTCAAACATATTTTGCTAGGACCCTGGCATATCTGCCTTATGGACCATTTACATTACTACCTTACCAACTAGATAAAAACTGGATTTAAAATGAAAGTAAATAAAGAGAATTCTGAGTATTTCTTTCTGCTTATATCTCAGTTTTTTGGTTTTTTTTTTTTTTTTTCTGCTTCATTTTAATTTCAGGCCCTAGAGTCTAAGGCTGCTTACCACTTCCGAAGTGTTCTACGTGGTGAATATGAATTCTTCAAAATTAAAGGATATTTTTGGCAAGGGCACATCTCGAACTGCTTGAAGTAAAATTTCCATATCAACCAAAAATTGATAAACAAACAAGAAAAGAGTTAGCTCTTCTTCTCCCCACACAGCTATACTGTGTTCCCACACACAGCTGTATGAAGGAAATGAAACTAATAGCAAGAAATTGCTTTTGATGAGTTGCACAATCTTATCATAATACTTAGAATTGAAATAAACCAAAATTACCCTAGTCTGATTTTTATATCATAGTAAAAAGAAAAACTGTCACCATTTGATTTAAGACAATCTGATAAAGCAATAACAATTATTGCTTTTAACCTTTGGAAAGCAATTACTTTGGGCCACATACTGGGCAAAGTTTTTACATACATTATTTTTTGTTTTCTTCTGTGGAAACTCCCCACTTCAGTGAAGAGGAAACACCCAAATAATTTACATATCTAGTAAGGGGCAGGATGCAGGGTTGGACTCTGGTTTTTCTGACTTCCCAGCCTATTCTTTTTTGTTTTGTTTTGTTTTGTTTTGTTTTGTTCTTGGTGCCAGAGATTGAACTCAGGGACTTGCACTTGCTAGGCAAGCACTCTAACCACTGAGTTAAAACCCCAGCCTCCAGCCTACTCTTTTAATACATTTCAATACATTCTGTTTGGAAGAAAACAGTTCTAGACTAGAATCTGAGAAATTATTTTCTAAGGTTAAAATGTTCTGAAATGTTCTAGAAAGAGTGTTCTAGAAAAAATGTTCTAAAGTTTAAACAACAAATGTATCCTAGTCTTCACATGTCCTTAGGCAATTTAATTTCTCCAAATTTCATTGAATTCTTCTATTAAACTTATGAAAAGGTTGAACTATATTTGATGAGTGCATGTTATATAAATGTATATAGGAAATATCAAACTGAATCCCATTAATATGTACAAGTAATACATATTAATACATTTGTAAAAAAATTCTTGCTTTTCTCACTGACTTACAATGTAGGATAATGATGCTTGTTTTTGAGAATTGGCACTTGTATAAAACATCATCTCAATCCCATTACCTTCCTCCTCCCCCGATTTGCTTCTCCAAATCCAGAGTCTGCCTTCTAGTTTCCCATCTTTACTTTAGCCTGACTGCCTTAAAACATCAGTACGACAATGAATGAAAACGGAAATAAGAGAACTGATACTGGTAAAACACGGCAATTGATTGTCTCCCTGGAATAAGGAACGTGCAGGAGTCCATGGAGATGCCAAGTTTACTTGTTCAGAAAGATGAAATTAACCAAAATTAGAAGAATGTGGAGGATTTCATGCGGGAGGTTATGGGCTTAACTTATGACATGTCCAGTTTGAATTACAGATGGAATATCATGACAGAATTATCATGTGACAAAAATAAGGGAAAAAATCTTGGAAGAAAGATCAAAGCTGAAAACAGAAAGTTAAGAATCATATTTCAGAGATTCATTTTAAATCATGAGAATGGATAATAAAAGTATAGGGAGAAGAGAAGATGCTCTAGAGCTATGACATTCAAAGAAAATATAATGCAAGTCACACAGGCAATTTAAAAATTTCCGGTAGCCACATTGCATGGGTAAAATGTGATAGGTGAAGTTAATTTTAAGAACATATTTTATTCCAATATGTAAAATTTTAGTAATTTTAGCATATAATTATGCAAAAATATTAATGAGGTGTTTTGCATTCTCTTTATTTGTACTAAGTCTTCTAAATCTGGTGTTTATTTTACACTCAATTTAGACTAACAATATTTCAAGTGTTCAATAGCCATTTGTGGCTTGTTGTTACCATATGTCAGAGTGTCAGCCTCAAAGAAATCATAGGGATCCAAGGCCCAAGGGAAGATATAGGAGATAGAGAAGACAGAAAAAGAGAAGTAGAAAGAGGTGACATTACTCAGGGGCTCAGTTACTCGATTTTCCCAGTGGATGTAATAGAAATATGAATTAAGACTGTACTGCCCAATTTTCAGAGTTTTTAAAGTCTAACAGGAAGTTAACTAAAGCATAAAGATAAAAAACAAGAATAGAAGTTTCCCTTGACTCAGCATTCAATTTCCTGAGCTTTCCACCTTTCAAACTTCTTCAGAAAAGATGTTCTGTTTTGACTCAAGGCTTGGAATTGTATCACTAGAGACTTGAACAAAATGTTCTCAAAGTTTTTAAGAGATGAATCTAAATAAACATAAAATGGTTCCATATAATAGCATCATTTTAGCATTAATTTAGCTTAAGATTTAAATTATCTTAAGATTTAAATGCTTAGAAGTGGTGTTTTCCATCAAGTGGTGTTTCCACCAAGTGGTGTTTACGGTCTTATGATTTCAAGTGGGTTATTTGTTCTGAATTTCAGAAATCACCATAGTATGCAAGTGTAATGGATCACAACTGACCTTTTATCACTGCTATATTACTGAAAATACACCAAACATTGTTTGAAATATATTTATGGATTTTCTTCTTCTAAATTGTCCTATTTTTAGATCCAGGAAAAGTTATAAATCTCCAGTTAGGCTTTCCTGTTTCTATAAGCCATATTCAACATTTGTAACACTTATTCTTTACACAAATAGTTATGGGCTATGCATTGCATGGGCTATGCATTGCATGCTTATCATTGTTCTAGGTTCTAAGTACTTGATAGTAAAAAGAAAACAACAAAACTTGCACAGACCACATATTCTAAGGTGAAAACAGCCACTGAACACTCTGACAAATAATGAATTCTCCACATCCAAAATGATATGACGGAAAACAAAAGCAGAGAAAGGAGATAGAGAGTGCCTTGCAAATCATGAAATGGTTGCCTTAAATATAATTTGAAGTATAGTAGAAAATCATTGAAATTTTTAATAGGAGTGTTGTACCATTCAAGTTCTAAAACAGTCACTCTGTCAAATCCTTGGGGATGACTATTGTAGGAACCATAGAAGCTGGGAGGAGAGTTGAAAGAATTACACACTAAAAATAATAGAAGTAGCCAGAAGTGATTCAGAGTTCAGAATATTTTGATACATATTTATTCTTTGCTTGATGTTCAACTAATTCCTGCAAAGCCTAACCCTATTAACTAAAAGCCCAAGATAGCCAATCAACTTTTTATGAATATAAAAATATATGCATAAAATTAAAAAACAATTTATGCAACTCACATCGACAGTTTGAAGGAAAACAAATTGCACATGAGATGTAATATATAAAGGGTCTTTTTATTTTTTCTCCACAAATATTGTGGCATTTATGGTTTTCTCACCCTTAAAATATACTTAACAATGAAAAAAATCATTTTTAGGGCCAAAAACCCTAACTAAAATCTTGTAGATGTTCCCAGCCCTTCTAACTTCTTGAGTTAATGGTAACATTTAAACCAAAGTTGTTCATTATGTTTCTTGTGATTTTCTTGAACATGAAACTAGAGAGCAAATTGGTGATTGTGGTCTGTCTAAAATTTTATGTCATCAAAAGTGCCACATTTCATATTCTAAGTTTATTGAGGGAAATGTCGTTATATTAACAAAAAAGAGAAAAAGTCTGAGAAAGGAACATACAACTGGGCAAATGCTTTTATTGAGAAAAGTTAACTGTATAATGAAAGCTGAGTCTCCATATGAATTTGATGGAGTTTAGCAGTGGGGAGAGGGAAAGAGTGGAATAGAGCATAATCCTAAAAATATTTTTCAAAAAGAGAGATGAATGGTGCTGCTGTTCAGTGAGATAGAGTAAAATCAAGTAAAGAAGTAGGCTGGGTTAAAGGCAGGGGGGCAGGGGTTTAGCGATTTGTTTTGAATAGCCTTATTTTGACTCTTCAGAGACATTCAGGAAGAGACAATGAGTACGCAATTGCTTTTGAGGTTTTCATACTGAGACAGAAAAAAAAAAAAGGTTTGGTTTTGAGAACTAATTTACATATAGGCAGTATTTAAGATCATGGAACTAAATAAGACCACATAGAAATACATTTAGAAGAAAGAGCTAAGACTAGAAGAGCAGGTCTCCAAAGATTGAGCTGAGGGTATTTCAGCATTTAGAGACGTGAATAAGGAGGAAAAGTCAGCAAATGAGTCAGAGAAAGATCATCCAGTTCATTTGGGGAAAAATGGACAAATGAAATATCCCAAAAATCAAGTGAAAATACAGCTTCAGAAGGAAAGGAGTGTTCAATAGCATCAAAGGCAGATGGTGGACAGTATAAAAACACATTAAAGTCATTATATTGGGTAAAGTGAAGCCCTATAGGCCTCTGTCAATAAAATGTGCTGTAACTTCTCTATTGAATTGAATTTATATGTAAAGATTTACATCAAAGTTATTTTGCTTCTGGGTCTGTTAACTGTTTAAAAAATTTTTGTTCAAAAGAGCACCTAACGATAAAGGCAAAAATTCCATCCTGTCATCCTCCTGAGGAACTCAATGAATGTGACATCGAGAACAAGGATAATTTACCTTCCAGTAAAATCCACCGAAAAGTGAAAATATTAGGACAAAATAAAAAAGAAAATCTGGAACCAAATGCTGAATCAGATAAAAGAACTGAATTTCTTATTTC